>ML769793.1:0-51810 GCA_009733575.1 Gymnopus androsaceus JB14
GCGATGAATTGTGCATTACAATTGCTGCAGAAGATCTGTTGTTTGCTGAGGCCTGCAGAAAAGCTCCCTACCTCTGGAATCCGCCTTCATGTCGAATAATAATAATGGATCCCCCGAGAAGCGGTCTAGATTCCCGAGTTTTTCCCATGCTCTGTGCAGCCTTCCTGGACCTGGGTGATGTTTTTGCAGTGTATCATTGAGTCAAGTGTTCATTTAATGATATAATAGCAAGTTGTTCAGAACAGACTGTGTGTATATGCATCCAGGTAAGTAAGTTGGATGTGATAGCAGGTCATCCAAGATGGACTGTATGTATCCAGTTAGCAAGCATTTAACAATAACAATATGAGTTGGCAACAATAGCAGGTTATCCAGGGCATATCTATATCCAGGTAAGTAGGTTTGATGTGATAGCAGGTTGTCCAAGATGGACTTTGTCACACCCCCAATAATTATGCTTCAGTCTAACTGAAACATTGTAGGAAATGAATAACTTCAATATATAAGGGAAATGTACTTTTTAGAATATAGAAAATAGGTATTTCATAGAATTTGAGAAGGGAATTAATTCAGCCAATTTGAATATTGAATTTTCGCAAATTTCCAAAACAACATTTTTTGGCCAGGATGTGATGTAATTCAATCTGAAAAATGTCATTTTGGAAATTCAAACTTCAGATTCTCTGAATTCATTTGTTTCTTAAACCCTAAGAGATATTCACTTTCAGTATTCCTCGGAAAAATTACATTTCCCTTATGGATTGAAATAATATATTTCTCACAATGCTTCAGTCTGACTGAAGGATGTGTATATGATGTAAGTTAGATATAATAATCTGAAATGGACTGTATGTAATTAGTTAAGTCTTTAAGTATTTGATAATATAGATTGGATGTAATAGCAGGTCATTCAAGATGGAGAGTGAGGTAAGCATGCATTTACTGATGTAAGTTGGATGTAATAAGTAACAGATCATCTAAGATGGACTGCATGTATCTAGGTAAGCATATGTTTGCTGATGTAAGTTGGATGTAACAAGTAACAGGTCATCTAAGATGGACTGTGTGTGTCTAGGTAAACACTGATGTAAGTTGGATGTAGCAAGTAACAGATCATCCAAGACAAACTGTGTATATCTAGGTAAGTATATATTAGCTGATGTGAGTTGGATATGATAGCAGGTTGTCCAAGATGGATCCTACCCCACCTTACCCTATCATGCCCTGCCCTAGCCTAGCCTACCCTAGCCTACCCTAGAATTCGCCCCTAGTCCACCCCTAGAGGTGGGCACGAATACATACTCGAGTATATTTGTTATTTGTGGTACAAATATTTGTCATGTCAAATCCACTATTTATACTTGAGTAGATACTCAAATATTTGTACAGACATATATTCATGAATAGATATTTGTGAATAACGAGTATTTTAGGACAAATACTTGAGTATACTTGTGATTCATTACCAACATTACAAATAAAGTAAATATAGGCTCGAACATGTAAGTAATAATGTTGAAGTACTATATTAGTGTTTAATAATACTATAAATACAGTCTGTATACATTTCCGAGTACTATTACATGATACAAAATTGTGGCAGTACTGAGAATTGAACTCTGCTGGTCAGCTATCACAGGAAGGCCTGACCTTAATCCAGAGTCAGCACCCATAATCACTAAGCCACACAGATTTTATTACAGTTACATGTCAATAACATTATATACATATTCAAACATAGCCGAATAAAGTTATATATTGAATGTTTGCTTAAGTAATGAATAACTCACATGCTCATGCTAACAAGCACGTGATATCGGTGAATATTCACGAATAATCATGAATAAAGTACCATGAATATTCATGACATCAAATTGACTATTTATACTCGAGTAGGTACTCATGTAACAAATATATCCGTCACTCGTGACTAATTATTCACGAGTAACAAGTGGCGAAATACTCATGAATACTCATGAATATTCGCTATTCGTGCCCATCTCTATCCACCCCTATGAGGTCCTAATAACCCCCTAAGAATCATAGAGCAATATATTGATGAGTGAGTCATGCAACTCCTCTTCAGTAGGTGGTTATTTTTATACAATGAAAACTTTATTTTTGCAAGTTGTAATATAGGAGAGAGAAATGTAGGAAACATTACAACTAAGTGGTACAAAAACTAGAGTGCAAGTTTTGAATCAGGTGGGAGTACAGAGAGCAGCATAAATGAGCATAAAAAGTTGGACTTGAGTGAATCTGGAATAGATATCAGTAAATAGTATACATGTTGAGAACCAAGTGTACCAGTTCAAAGATTAAATATTGGGAGGAGGAAAAGGCTACACAGAAAGAGAGATTAGCTTGTAGCTTGATCATTGGAGTATTACATCATTACTGACAATTATTGCAGCTGGAACAACATATTCAGCTATTGAACAAGTAAAAATAAACAACACTTACCCTCCAATCAAATTCACTTTTGGGAATTCTGATCATGTTGCAGCTGGACTTAACTTGAAGGGGACATTCCAGGACCAGGGGTAGATTGGATGGAGACATCAAGGGTAGAATGGGAAGGTGAATAATACAGACCCCCTTCATAAGATTATGAGGACTTTCAGAACCTAGAGATTTGATAGAAGACTGCAAAGGATGTTTGCTTATTATGTGTTCCCAAAGACCACCCAAAGAGCCAGTTATTGTACAATCTGGACACTGGTAGTCTTTTCTGTCACCCTGAGCTTTGACTAGAACCACACATCTGCCTACATATTATTGAGAAAGTGGAATTGGAAATAAAACATAGATTTACCTTCCAGATTCATCCTGACTATTGGTTTATCTGATTCAATATGCGAGATGGCATGTTGGTAAAGGCCCTCACTATTGTTGAACTGCTCTGGAGAATTGTATCAACAATGATGTGTTTTATTGAAGATTTAAAGGACTTACCAATGGGTAGAAGACACCATAGGTCAGGAAGACACCAGAAAGATAAAAAGTGAGAGTTTGAGAGTCAATAGTGAAGGTAAGTAAGAAAGAGTTTATGTAAATAGTGATGTCTGCTGGAAGCACAAAAGAAGCACTCGATTTATCAAATCTAGCCTTTTAAAGACATGATAGTACCATCAATTCAAGCTACCAATACGTCAATTATTTCATACAATTCTTGCCAACCAACAGCTTTACCTATCAAGTTAGATTGCTAAAGTAATGAGGGAGGTTGCAGGGCAATTAAACAGTTTCAATAAAGATTACAAACATAATAAGAGATCTACTAACAAGGAGCTGGAGCTTTGTCAGTTTCATATTCTACCTCGAAACAATCATATAAAGACTGGTGGGTAAAGTGAGCGATACAGAGGTGAAGGTGTGGGAAGGACCTCAGAGAATCATGTTCCAGCATATAACCTCGAAGCCACACTACATCTCCAGGTAAATAATGTACCCTCAAATTTAGGCAAGGAAAATAAAGTGTTCCGGCTGTAATCCAGCCCAACGCTACTAGACATGCCCATGCCTTGGGAGGATCACGATGATCACGGTGAGCTGGAGTAGTTCTATTGAACATGATAGCTCTCCCTTCCATCAAGAGAGGGTCCAAGACTTTGAGGGCCCTCATGTAAGGGTACGAATCTTTCACTTTCCCCATCAATGTCTCCTGGCTATAATGTTGGATGGGGTCAATGTTCTGGAGCCAGGCATTAACTTTCAAGGACAATAAACTCAATTCTGCCAGAAGGGCGGTAGCATGATGAAAGCCTCCACATGTCTGGACAAGATCTTTGGAAATCACAGGTTCCGAACGCTAAGAGTAACTTGGTTAATAATATTCTCCTTGTTAAAAATCTAGCAGGACTCACAGAATAACTGACAGCATGCCAGCATTTGACAAAGTGCTTGACCCCAGAAACTTCCCCTTCTCGAAATTCATACAAGTTTGGATTGTTGCAATGATAAATATCTGCTGTAGTTGTAGGTAGAAGATTGGCAGCATTGCCGTATTCAACTAGCAAATCTGTAAAAAGGCTCTTGATACAACAGTCAGTATACTTGTAGGCACCGAAAAAAATGGTCCGGCAAATAAACTGTCCTTGTTAATTAGCCTCTGTTCCTTAATTTACAGTCTTTATCTCCCTGTTTTTTAGGTTCAGGGCATAGATATACAATTGATACAGATGTTCCCCCACTCAAAATTTTGTATGGCCTTTGTTTGCTTGCAAACCAGCCTTAATAATTCAGACCACCAGTATTTTTCAGACCATTTTTTTTTGGTGCCTACAAGTGATACTGAGATTGATTCCTACCTTTGATTTCTCCTTGATACCATCAGGTATGTGAACAACAAGGTCATACCCATCCTGGCTGACAGCTCTCCTGGTGTGTTTACCATCCAACCATTCCGTGACACTGGATGGTTTATTCTTCAAGTCAAGCATACAGCTTCTGCTTCTGTTCTACTGCGACCTCAAAAAGAAAGCCTGCAAAAACAACTGTTTGAATGGGATTAGTACTATGAAACAATATACTGGATGACACTCACAAGTGTTTGCCTGCTTAGTAGCCTCTTGAATTTGCTTCCAGGCTTTGTTTTTGTAACCCCGAATTACGCACGCAGTTTTGCGATTAACGCCTGGCTGTTTCTGAGCTGCATGGGGAGACTTGGTGTAGGGAGCTACTGTGGGTCTCTGGGAAGGCGGTTCCCTAATCTCACCTTCCTCAAGATCATTCCAGCTGGCATTGAACAGACTTTGAGTTGGGGCTACAGAGACTTCCGCAGGCCCCATTTACAGTAAGCCTAAGTGATTCAGTTGAATTTAACTTTTTCACATACCGTGTCAAGCATTTTAGTGCTTCAGTGCTTTGATGTTTATTGTTCTCCACATTGATATTGGTCCTCTCAACTTTAAACGAGCTTGCACTGCTCCAATGCCATCATTGACCTTACTCCTGGTCATGCAAGTGAAGCTTCATTTATCTAACTAGCCACAATGCATTCAAAGGCCTCAAAGTTCTGGTCAAGTGGTTTTAGAGATGAGACAACGAATCATAGATACAATGTGCTACCAAACAACGTAAGCAAATGGTAGACCATGACTAGCTACAATCTGGCAGCATGTCCATTGCAACCTTCCACAGATTTTTTTGGTACTTATCCCAGGCCTGCTTCTGCTCCTTTGAAACCCTTCGCCTGAACTCCTTGTCCGTCATAAAGCCATTATGGTAAAAACGTAGGTTACCAGCAGCAGTGAACCATGCTATGTTTCATCTGAGCTAATGGGGATGTTGGCATGGGCAATGGTGGCTGAGGGAAAAAGAAAACCACAACCAGATGGAAACTCAATGACGATTCCAAGTTCCCACAAGACAAGGTGACCTCCTGTCTTGTGGTTGAATGGCCCAAAGGCACCTACCCCACAGACAGCAAAGAAGATATTTTTCAAATCATTATGGAGTTTGGTGCATACTTGACCAAGGTTGAGGTGGCAGGCAGCAAAACAGACACCTGGAAAGATCTTCCTGAGGTTGGGGTTGTGAGCTTCAGAAAGATGCCACTGGAGGTTGGAAAGGAGGCAATGGATTTGCGGAAAGTAGGCCTGGGTACCACCTGGGAAAGGCATTAGAGGTAGAAAGGGACTTGAAAGAAGGAGATGTACAGTCCATGAAGCAAGCAAAATGCTGCATATATTGGTCCTCCAGAACCCAATCTATCACCTCAGCATTATGCTTAGACGTCAAGAAATTCATAGGCTCCTGCTGCCCCCCACCCATGCTATACCCACAGGGCATACTCACATAATTGCCCTGGTGATGGTTCTTACACTTGGTAGGAGGTTTCAGCTGTAGGAGTGCCTGGTCGAGAATACACTCAACCCCACCCACCACCTCCTGCCAAACAGCAGGCCGGTCTAGGAAGGCAGCAAGGTGATACCCATCTGAGCTCCGGAAGAGGCGAGATACAATAGAGAAAAGGTAGGTAGGTAGGGTCAATGCAGACTGAGGGAGGAGAGGCCTACGTGGGATCAACCTCAGGCCAGAAATTGCAAGGACATCAGGAATGGACACAATGGTTGGACAGGGAGCAACATGAGGCCCAGTCCACCCTGATGACTTTGACGGCAGCTCAAATGCAACAATGACTGCAGCGGCTATGGTAGACTGAGATTTTGCTACTGCCACCTGCTTGAGCATAGTCCCCATCTCCAACTGCGTCTGAAAATGCCCATCATTGCGTTTTTGACGCTTTTGAGAGGCATTCTTCATCTTCTTGCGCTCTTCAGTGCTCAGAGACATGTCCGCAACATAGGGTGTGTGTTTTGGGGTGTCAGGAAGGGGAAGCGGCCGTAGGAGGTTGGAGAGTGGGTTGAAGTCAGAAAGAGCAGCCAGGGAATGAGTGGCATGGGATGGTTGGGGAGGAAACTCTTCAATCTCCTCCTCATAACCAGACTCCCAGGCATGGTCAGTAGACCATTGAGACCTGACCTCTGCCTTTCTCACTCAGAGGGAGATGATAAGGTTAGCCAAAACTCGGACCAGAGGTCCATAAATTAAGCGGATCATGAAGTGCTGTACTGTACAGGAACATCAGTAGCTAATGGAATGCACAGTATGGTACAAGTACACTAATTAGAAAGTGAAACAGATAACAGATATGTGAAATAGAGGGAGAGGAGGGAGGGTAACGAAAAAATGCGCAGATCCTGCTAGATCTGCTCGGATATCTGTTAGTACAATGTAGATTGCTTATCAGGCATGATCTGCGCACCAAGAGCCCTGATATCTAGTGATCTAACAAGCAGGAAAGCGGAATGTGCACTGGATGTGTTTAGATCTGGCTAGATGTGTTGTGGGCTCTGTTCAGTGACAAGATCAAGGTAAAAAATGCGAAGCCATACCAGATCCTTGTATCTGAGATACTGTAAACTCGAAGCTAGTAGTCTGTACAGATGTAAGGATGTGCTGGGAAGTGATGTTAGAGCTATCAGAGCTGTGGAGAGCGGACAACCAGCCTTACCCAACACTGAGAGAGATGATGGGGGAAAGGAAGCAAGGAGCACAAGGAATCAGGACGCCTCAGGGCATTCTCACACAGGCCTCTGCTCGGAACTCCGGCACCTGGATGAGACTGAGGGCATCTGACCATGGCCCCATGACCTGGCTGATGAATGATATAACTCGAAAAAGCGAGTTGAGCATGTCCCTAGAATGGAACATAGCGTGCCAACCACAATAGCTATTAACAAGCTGCCTGCGCACAAATGACCGTGACGGTACGCTGGAAATATGGACTGAACACAGTAACGCTTTAATCAATGGAAGGTATTGAATAAGAGCGAAATAACTAAGTTGCTCAGAATTTGGAGTTGAGCAAGTTGTGATACATTACTGCGATGCACCATAGATACTGAAGATAGAAGCATGGTTGGTAAGCCAATATTGTAGAGCATATTGAACTCTATTTGCGTGCACTAGGGGTGGCAAAGAGGATATAGTGAAGTGCAGCAATTGTGTAAATGAATTCATGTGCGCTAAAAAGCGATGAATTGTGCATTACAATTGCTGCAGAAGATCTGTTGTTTGCTGAGGCCTGCAGAAAAGCTCCCTACCTCTGGAATCCGCCTTCATGTCGATTAACAGGTCTTGAACGTCGATTTTAAAAACGAGGTCTGGAGCACCAGATGCTTGAGGGTTGAACTTGTGATGGCTACACGTGACATAAAATCCTAGAGAAAGGCGCATCAATTGGGTTCAAACTCAACAGAATGTAGGTAGAAGATAAGGTAGATCAGGTGTCTTTAAAAGGGCATTCCTCGGCGTCACCAAAAGCCCAGTAGCGCGTACGGCGCATACAGCGAAGAAGGTCTACCAAAAAAAAATAGCAGAGGGATTCAATTTACTGGCAATGTCTAAGCTACCGCTGGGTGTAAAAGCCAGCAGCGCTTCTACTTCCATAGCCTTGCGCTTTCGAGCCATGGGAGGGGAGCTCAAATTTGTTGAACGGCAGAAATTGACGGCAGATCAGCATAAATATGCTGAAGCAGGTGATGTCTCATGCTTGTGTTTCTTGCATAAATGCCTAGCACGACACTACCCAAGCGCTTGCCACGCTTGCCACGTTTGTCTTCTGCCATGTCCAGGTGTGGTTTATCTTCTGGTCTTGCAGCTCCACAGAGTTCTAACAGACCTCTTTCAGATGATGTATTCGCGTTTTTGACCTATGGACCCGTTCTGGTGCTATGTGATGTTTTTGGTAGGGAGAGGTAGCAAAGGAGAAGTGAACCTATGTCAGTGAGTTTTGCATTTATTCTTCCGATTTTGCAGCTCCAGATAAGGTCTAATAGACCTATTTCAGATGGTGTATTCGCATTTTTGATCTACGGATCTGTTCTGGTGCTATGTGATATTTTTGGTAGGGAGAGGTACCAAAGGAGAAGTGAACCTATGTCAGTGAGTTTTGCGTTTATTCTTCCGATCTTGCAGCTCCAGATAGGTCTAATAGACCTCTTTCAGATGGTGTATTCGCGTTTTTGATCTACCCACCCGTTCTGGTGCTATGTGATGTTTTTGGTAGGGAGCGAGAATTATTCAGGATCTACCTGTATTTCCGCTCGGAGAAACTGTATCGCAGTCCTTACAGGCCATTCACACTATGTGATGTCTGCCTTCTTTCATCCCAAAGACGACCTTGTCGTCTCTGCCTCTATGGATCAAACCGTCCATGTATGATACTGGCCCAGAAATTTCGAAACTTTTGACACTTTTTTGACTGTGAGATACATCCTAGAAGGCTATGATACGCAACTTTCCATCCAACCCTACCCCTCATTCTTTCTGCTGCTGGTGACCGTAACAGTTCTCAGTGAAAACTATTCCCCTGGTCTGACCGAGTCAAAGGCATCAATTTAGACCCCACAGAACCTTGGGTTCTGACTGGTCTTTACAATAACGGTGAATGCGACAACCACACCCACTACTTTGCCCATAACGCACAGAGGAAAAAAGGAAGTATGTACATTGGAAGCAAGCAATGGGAGCATTTAGCACCAGAGCGCTTGCCACGTTTGTCTTCGGCCACCATGTTATTCCAGGTTCAGGTGTGTGCCATAGCCCTCTGCATGCGCGTACGCTAACAATACTCGGCAGAAACTATTCTCCCGTTCTGACCGAGTCAAAGGCATCGATCTACACACAATAGAACCTTGGGTCCTTACCAGCCTTTGTAACGGCCAAGTTCACATTTACCGTACGGAAAGCGGAGCCCTTCTAAAGGATACTGCTTCACATAATTCTCGCCATCTGTATCATTGGCATTTGTCAAATGGCTAATCCATGCCCACTGCTCCACATCTTCCATTGTGCTTTGGGCCTGCATTTTCACCAGAAATAATGACTGACTTCCCAGCTGAACCCTGAGCGGCAGTTTGACAGGGATGTTTCCTAAAGCTCCAGTAGCAATATGCTTCACAACACTCCTCTCTACTCCTTCGCCTGTCCAAATCCCTGCAAGTTCGGAACGGACACCCATAGAGAGATCTGCAAGTCGTAAAACTGCATGGTTTCCAGAAAGTCCAGCGTTGCCAGCAGCTTCAAATCGGGATTTAGGCAGCAGTCAGATATTGGGCATGTGTTGAATGTGCTTTCCAAGCCAAGGCTCAGAGTCAAGGAGACGTCAAAGCAGTGCCGGTGCCTCTATTCATGCCAGTTGAGGTTCCTGTTCAGCGAGAGGCTAGATGGAGCGCGAAGGAAGCGTATCAAGCAAAGCAGTATACCAAGTACTATCGACCTAGCCAGCACAGACAGTATCAGGATAGTAGGCCTCCATCGTATCGTTCGGCTCCAGTTCCCTCCCTGTCATGTTCTCAGAGTTAGACATGCTCTCTGCTGTCCTCTGTTTCTTCGTGCTCTCAGACCTCAAGTTGTACCACCGTTCATCCGCCATTGCATTATCACAAAGATTGTCAACAGACAGATAGGTCCTTCTCCACCTTCCTCTCATTGACTCCTTCCTGTATGCATTGGCTCTCCTCTTCATTGACCCTCTTGTCAAGCGGACCATCAACTCCTGCAACAAGCCTTTTAGCAATGCCAGTGTCAAAGCCAGAGAGATAAACGAGGTCATCTTGGTTGGTAGCATGACCAGTATGCCCCGTGTTGATGAGTTTGGGGGGGTCGTTGGTTGGATCGGAGGTTGGATCGGAG
This sequence comes from Gymnopus androsaceus JB14, assembly GCA_009733575.1. NCBI lineage: Eukaryota > Fungi > Basidiomycota > Agaricomycetes > Agaricales > Omphalotaceae > Gymnopus > Gymnopus androsaceus. The sequence continues at coordinate 10,204 of ML769793.1, forward strand.
GTTGGATTGAAGGTGTATTGTTGTCAGTAATCAACACTTGGAGTATCGGCATCATGTGAATCAAGTAATTGTATAACTTGCATCTTTCAGTGTCACTTGCTAGCCCTTCTAAGTTGCTGGGTGCACAATCAATGATATTCCAATTAAAACCCGCTCAGCCAGAAAGGTTGGTGCTGCTGATAATTGCACAAGTCATTCATATTGATCAAATTCATTTCATTCGAGAATTCTAATTCAAGTATAGAATATATCTACAAAGCAGCCTGTTCCTGTTCCATCTGGACCTTCATTGCCACCTCCATCCTTGAGAAAAGGCCCCAAGCACTTGCTGCATCAACTTCAGGACACCCAAGTGAATGGTAGATGAAATTAGCCCATTCATTGAACTGAGGGCTAACAAAAGCGAATGCCTCTTCATAAGGAGTCTTGATCTCCTTGCGAAGTTTGGCAATCAACTCCTTTGGAACTGGGATAGAGAATCGTTCTCCACCATAGCACTCAGGGTGTTCCCAGAGAGCTAGAGGTGTTACTCCAGATGGCATGATCTTGTCTTTCTGCTTTCGAGGGACACGGAGATTCCACATCTTGCAGAACCTGTTCAACTCATCTTGAACAATTGGAGGCCATATCCAGTTGAAAAGGTTTCTGTTAACAGAAGCCAAAGCATCAACTGTTAGGCCAAATCTAAAATAAAGGTTTGTTACACACATATGAAGATCGTTATGAGGTTGGAAAAGATCATTATCTCTGCCATGTGTAATGCGCAAGTACAATGTCTGACCAACATCTTGCTGAAACCAGTGCCAAACACTTTCGATGGGTGTGTTGTGGACACTCTTCAGTTGAACTACGGCTGGGTGTTTGCTGAGGTCAATCTCTGGTGCGCAAAGAGATCTAGATTACATTGCATAAGTGAAAAATCTGCCAAAAACAGCGAATTTCAACCTACTTCAATTTGAAAGCAACAGTCAACAGTAAGCTGTTGTGCCATTGCTACCTACAAGTTAGCGCTGGAACATGTAAAGAATCATACATCTCTTACCACCATACTCATCGACAAAATCCAAGTAAAGGTGGGCAATACAGTCCGCATGTTGGTCATCTGGAATGAATCTCATGAAAGGAAGTACTGAGCACCACTTATCTTTGTATCCATATATTGGCAATGAAACTGGTCCCATGTGAAGAGCTGCTTTGGCTAGCTTCTCATGACCATCACCATGATGCTCCTGCCAGGTCCCTTGTGCGACCAGAGGTGTGTGGTCAATGGGTTTTTTGCGCCCTGGATATTGGTGTGCAGGCCCTTCAGGATCCGCTTGTCTTATAACATAACAGATAACTCTCCTGCAGAGTATTATCCAGTTAATTGCAATATTCTATATGAGATGAGTTCCAAGTTTACCGTGGGATGAATTGCCCCTCTAATGTGAGCATCCTTGAAATCTTGTTGGGGCCTTGATTGCGCCACAGATCTTCATGCATCTTGTCAAGAATTCTCTGCTGCGCTACTTCAAATGGCAGAGCCTACTTCAAGTTTTATATCAATTCAATGTGCCATTGTGTGCAGTACATCTGAGTCACCAATTTGGGCCAGTTTCCAAGATACAGAGAGCTATTGTGCATTTGCAAATAAGGAAATGCACCAGCAAAGGAATTATAAGTACAATGAGAATGCGAGAAGACGAGAGGCCCAATGGCCATACATGGCCAAGAAAGTCACGTCTCGCACGCATCATTCCACCGCGAACCACCACATTCTTGCAGAATTGTCACTCTGACTCTGGGATCTAACAATGTGGCCACCTTAACTCTGAACTCCTCCTAACCACAAAGTCTTAGGCCTTGCTCCTCCAAATGAAAGGAGACAATGCAAATTGTGTGGCCACATTGCCAATTTGCAGGGTATAAAATAGATCTTGACTTGGGCTTTTTCCTCATCCTCTTTCTCTCCCAGCATGGATATTCGACAGTGCAATGCTTCCACCAACCCACTTACTCCTGATGGCTGTCTTCAAATGTTTCCAAACAAGCATTATCCTGGAAAATGTCTGGGCTGTCAGGCTGTTGATGCTGCTGCAGAAGATGAGAAGGAGAACACTAGAGTGCGTGCTCATACTTTTATGGAGATCTGTACTGACATGTAACCTGTAGTCTCTTCTGCAGTGTACCGGATGTGGTATTCAAGCCATTCAGCTGCCATACAGTGATCCCATCTACTGTGGCCCATGCTACGACTTTGGTGTGTAGAGTATTTTCATAGCATTTCTTTACTCACACTGGCTCATGAACTTCATTACAGCACGCAATATACCCATGCAGTCTATTGATCCTTCCCTGAGTGCTAGTACTCACCTACGCATGTGCAAACAAGGTCCTCCTCCTCCATCTCAAGGATGTCTAGCTACTGCTCCTGTTCAGCCAACAATACCTTTGACCACAGTTGCCATGGATCAAGTCAAGACAACTGCACAGACTCCTGCTGAACACATTTACATCAATATTCAGCCATTTGTGAACTGCAGAGCTGTACGTCGTGCTGGAGGCCAGATGAAGACTGTTCCTATGAATACATCACTCAAAGGTAAGCATATAGCTGTAAATTGAAGACTTCGCTAAATTCACTGGATAGAACTTTACACCGAGTTTTTGACCCATGTGAATAGCTCGCAAAAGCCTCCAGTTCCATGAGAGGCTTTTCTTTGTGGCAAGGGCAATTCTATCATTCCGGTTGACTTTGAGTCTGACCTCAACATCACCATTGGAGCTTTACATTGTCTACTAAAGGACTTGCCCAGCACTCAACAATATCTTAACAAGGCAAAAGGTGATGCTTTCTTGCGCAGTGTCATAGTATGATATGAAGTATGAAGCTCATGTGAAAGCCTTAGCTCTTGAATTCACGGACTGCTTCCTTGCCGAGGAACTTATTGGAGCAGAAGAGAATCCCTTGCCTGCCTCAGGACTCACCCGAGAGACATGGGAAAGTGTTCCAGATACCAACAATCAGCGACGCATCATCTGGCTCTGTGAACCACTGAGACTTTCAACACCCGAAAGATTCACTACAACTCTCAAATACCAGTGTATCCAAAAGGACCTTCTTTCTCACGCATTTGTTCATCCATGCTTATATTCAATGCCAGAAGGATCTCCTTTTTGCCGATATTCAAGGCGAGTTTCTCTATTACTTTACTTACCCTTTGCATTTGAAGTTCTAATCTACTGGCCAGGGAGTTGAGGGTGGCTTTCCAATGGAGACATTGGAACAGTTCTATTTGATGTAATGACACATTCGTCAGATGGGTCAGTCATATCTTTATCAAGTCCATATAATATTCATCTTTTTCTTAGGCAAACTGGTGTTGGTGATCATGGTCTCGACGCTCTTGCAGACTATGATGAAGTGCATAAATGTAATCAAATCTGTGCTAGACTAATTGAAGCAGTCCAAGAGGGCGATTACGAGGAGGAATAGGAAATGTAAGGTGGTGGGATTTGGATGTACTTTTGATATTGTTATGACCAATTTATGACTATGACTCTTTCTTTTTGTACATGAAATACAATGTAATGTTCTTCAAATATACAATGTGTCCAATAGAGTTGAAAGATTTAGCACTCCCAGTGAGAGAATGGAAATGGAGTGAGCTGCTGCTATTGCTACATATGCTTTTGACACATGAAATCGTGGAATTTATGCTTGTTTCTGTCCACTCAGCAACTATCTATCGAATCTTTGACAGTATTCTTTGCAATCAACATGGTCCAATCCCTCGTACAATCCCATAAGTGCATGAACCCCTATATCGGGCTGATTACACCAGTAATGCCACGCGTTTCTCTCTTTCAAGCCTTCTACCATAGGTATGGGCCTTGTACCTGCCGGCCTATCCGCTGGGGCAGCCTCCGGTTTGCGCAGGTAAGGTAAGGTCTCTCTCAGCCTACTCACACTCTCCTTCCTCTCGGATGTCGCTCTATCTTCCCCCGTGGTTGACGCAGAGGCTCGAGCAACAACGACTACCACCGCGCCCTCAACCTTCGTTTCTGCTGTCCTAGACGGAGTGACCTATGTCAACAAAGCAGCTAAAGGATATTCCGAGATAAGTCAACGGAGTTGGCTTATCAGAGGATAAGTCAGCGTGGGCGTTGAGAGTCAACCGGCGCCGCTCCAGCGCCTATTAGCTTTGTTCTTTTGACTCTCACCACCATCATCAAATTATCTTCAAATTCTCGCTTATTCCATTCCCAAGCCATTGCCATTCCCACCTGAGGACATTGCCTCACATTACCATTCATGAAGTCGAGAACATTGCCTTGTACTTCTATTACAATTCAAGGACATTGCCTCACATTACCATTCATGAAGTCGAGAACATTCCCTCGTACTTCTATTACAATTCAAGGACATTGCCTCACATTACTATTCACGAAGTTGAGAACATTCCCTTGTACTTCTATTACAACTTGAGGACATTGCCTCACATTACTATTCACAAAGTCGAGAACATTCCCTCGTACTTCTATTACAACTTGAGGACATTCCTTCACACTACTATTCCCAAAGTCAAGATTATCTCCTTGCACTCCAACTGCATTCATATTCTCAAGCACTATCTTTCTACTAAAGGTGAGTGATTCATCTCCTTACTCTTTATTAACTATTACAAGTTCACCTTTTCTGCCTACTCAACAACAAATTGGCAAGTCACACTGCTTTATCAATACAGATCCTGAGCTCTGTTTGGGTTTCTCCTCGCTTGTTCTCGCCGTTCTCCCGCGATTGAGCTCCGGCTCTGTTTGGGTTGTCCGGCTCACCCGGCGACCACGGGCGGGAGCGCGGGGCTAAAGCCCAGCCAGATAATTTCCACTTAATTATACTCCTACTTATCTCGATCTAGCCACAGTCTGGCTTATCGAGAAGCAGATTCGTGATGTGTTGATGAAGTACATCTCCAAGCCTGCGTGTATCATTTTGGCGGTGTCTCCCGCAAACATGGACTTGGCCAATTCCGACGGTTTGAGATCCTGAAGGAAACAGGACTATTGGTGTTTTAACAAAAATTGATTTGATGGACTCTGCTGCGGGACACCTTTTTTGACCCGCAAACTCAACATGGTACGGTCCGCACTCTGTGCAGCTTGACTGAGCATAAAATTTGCAGTTCTAACCCGCCTCTAGATCCTTATGCACCATATCCATGCCACCCTCCCCGACATCAAAGCCCGAATCTCTTCCCAGCTCCCGAAATTCACTGCTGAACTCACCCAGCTTGGAGGCCCCATGGCTGATCACCAGTCTGGCAACGTTGTCCTTTCTGTCATTACAGAATTCACCAATGAGTTCCGGACAGTCATTGATGGTAATACCAACGACCTCTCACTTAACGAAATCCCCGGAGGTGCTCATATGAGTTTCGTGTTCCACGAGCTGTTCAAGTATGTACATCCTTTCGTTTATTTTTTTTCTTGTCTAATTCTCATTTTGCTCTGCTACTATTAGCTGTTGCCATAGGTTTCGTCGGGTGTCCGACATCGGGTATGGGAATTTTTGCATGCATGAGGAACGCGTCTTTAGGTGATTTTCGCTTCATTGTAATCTCAGCATCCTACTTAGTCCTTCCTCGTAGGCACCATTGTTGGAGCAATCAACTTCATCCCAAATGGCGAATTTGCGCCAGTTGTTGAAGGTCCATGCGACAATGAATTTACTTGCTTACTTGACGTATGACTACGTAGTAGTGTAGATTATGGTAGAACGCATTTTTTTTTGCTGATGTGTTGTGCACGCTAAAGGGCTAAACTCGTTCACTCATACTTCCATGCCTCAAAACAGACTTGTAATGCAAGTCGGAGAAATAAAGCTGTGTGGTTTAATGGCCACTTGACTGGCTCTGTGGCCAAGGATTGTCCAAGCTGCATCGACCACTTACGACAGGTCAAAGCAGCTTCACTCGCAATAAAAAGGCATCTGTATATTGATATGAAGCATTGAAACATGTCTTCTCAACCCCCGTCTACTTCATCTCAGAGCATCGATCCAATTCCTATTGACGAAAGCAATGGGTCTCACATCAATACTCCCTATCCCTATATGTGAATCAACTCATACTACTGCTCCGGAACCCTTGGCTGCTGTTCCTTCTGGAACCTCCATTGTTTCTCAAGCATTAGCAAGCAAGTCATCTTTGGAAGCTCCAGCTACTGCTGGTATTGAGTCTAAAGCTTACCGTAATGTCGAGTCTGAAGCTTATCATGATGTTGCTCTCATTCAAAAGTCAATTGGACGCAGGGTGCCTAACCTTGATGAAAATAGCACCGAGATTGAACTTAACACTGTCACACCAGCAGACGTTCCTGTCCTTTGGACGCATGACAAAAATCCCTGGTTTCATCTCAAGAAACACCCACAGCTGCTTCCATGTTGGCTGCTTTGATTTCAATTGTGCATTGCTAAAGCTTGGTCATACTAGTTGCTCTTAGTCCTTGATGCAGATTCATTGCGAGAGCCTGAAAAAGGTCTTCTTTCGGAATCAAACGACAACATTTTCATCAACAAGTTCAAAGCAGTAATCTTCTCTCTGTGTGTACGGGAAGCTCAAAAAAAATTTGGAGAATGGGCAGCATCAAATGGAGTTACGATCGCTGGTTCGCTGGTATGTTTGGATGTGCACTATTCTATCTTTATGCCTGATGGAATTTTATGTACAGAATTCAATTTACCTGAGGTGTTCATCAGTAGATTGGCAACTGGGGAAGAGTGGCTTTGCCTTGCATCGCATCCATCACAGATTGCATTGAAGGACTTCAAGACAACTGTGATGGAGGAAGAACCGGATACAGATCTCCTTTTCTTGACACTTCATGCTTTCTCGCACTTCTCATATGAACATGGTGACAGTAAGACTGTATTTCAAAACTTCATCTGTGAGTGCTGTTTCCACACATTGGTATCTTCTTTCTAATGCCCTATCAGATACACTGGGTGATAATGCGGTCTCAATTCTTTGGTCTTCACTACTCCAAGCCTCCTTCTCACAATGCCATTATCTTTTTTTGCAGTATGGAATCTTATGGGAATGACGATACTGCCCGGAATGGAATATAGTTGTTCACTGAAAAGCATCAATGCAATGCTTTATGCCAGAAGTTAGACCTCTTACCTTTTCAATTAGCCCCCCGGGTCTGAGCTTGGAATGATCGTACTTTATATCCATCAATTTTTTTTGTTAACCTCATATCTCTATGATTCACCTTCAACTCCCCCTACTTACAAGTTACGACTACAATATCTATGACTTTATGACTTTATGACCTTGTTTGGGATTTTTCTGTATGTAGTATCATTGCTTGTGAAATGGTGCATACTGTACACTGTTGCCAAATTGATGTGTGATCAGTCAACTTCAAAACTTTGTCTCGCAGCCGCCACTTCTTCCATGACAGTTCCCAGTCTAATCTTGGCGTCCCCTGCAATGCGGCAAGCTCCCCAGAGACTGCAATGACAGGGAGGGATGACCAGAGCTCTTAGGTTGTGTTCTCCATATGCATATGCGCAGTAGACACAATTCTGTTCACATCCCCTACTCCCGACAGTACCGGCACTGGAGTGCTGGATCCCTTCACCCAACGTTGTGCAAGAATCCTCCCCGTGCACAAACCTAACAATATAACTCCAGGAGCATAGAAAGTCAATGTGCGCGGCTGAACTCAGGAATATGGAAGTGCAAGGGCAAATGTGCAGATGCAGAGGCATCGACATTTGGAGTGCACCGGAGCAATTATGGCTGCCACTACTTTTGTATTCAATGAGGAGAATTACATTGACTGACAGCGATACATGAGAGACGGATCCATTAGACAAGATCATCAAATTTGTTCAAGTCCATAGGTGGGCAGGCAGAGGGTCCATTCAAGAGCCTGTGCTCATCCAGAGCATCTAAAAGGACTCTCTCCATTGCACCCACAGTAGCTCTCTTGAGGGCTCAAAAAAGTGGATACAATCAGAGGGGAATTTAAGCTTGTAATCCTCAATCAAGAGGCAAGACAGTAAGTCTACCTTGATGTTCTTCTTGCCGGCAATGTAACAAGCTTGAAGATCTACACTAGTTTTGAGCACAATTGCAGAAATAGCAAGAAGGATTGCATTGTGAGATTGCTTTCTTGCAGAAAGTGAGTTGAGAGCCTCAACAGAGTCAAGACTATCAGAATAAATGAGAATGTAGCAAGGTGGAATTGGTTTGGATGCAATGTAATAAAGCAGGGAGAGTATGGGGAGTTGGTAGCAGAAGCCATTACCAGCATATACAAAAGATAGACCAGTGTTACTAGCAAGGGAGAATATGGCAAGTAGTTCTCTGAAGAAGATGTCAACTAGAGTGTTACCTTGTGTAGAGTGGAGTTGGTAGCAGAAGCCATTGCCAGCATAAACAAAAGATAGGCCAGAGTTACTAGCATCTGTCCAACCCACAAAGTTAGCCATACTGTCCTCCCATGTTAGTGAATCAACAAAGCAAATGCCAATTACATTCTGCAGGAGATCTGAGAACCAGATAAGGTCTCTGTGTATCTCACCATTGATAGGAATAGCTCGGAATTGAAGTGTTTTACCACTCATTTTCCAGTATATCTTATTAAGAGCAGGTCTAGCCCAAGGCAGGACATTGAGGGAGCAGTTTAAAGAGCTAGCAAGACATTGCCAATCTCGGAGTACAGCTTTACGCAATGGGGATGAAAGGAATGTATTGATTTCTGAAACCAGAACCTGAATAGACTCTGGTGTAAGTGAGATAGATTCCTTGATAATATTAACCCAAAAGCCAATAATTTTGAAAGTGACTCCAGACTCCTGTTTCCTATCTTGATAAGGACAGAGAATGTGATCCCAGAATAAGAGAAGCTGGACTTGTTTGCCAAGTTACAGTAGAGTTGGTCATGAAACTTAACCAGGTTCCTTTTAAAGTCCCAGCCATAAAAGTCATCCATGTAAACATGAAGATCAATAATTCCAAGCTTGACTGAACCAATCCAGCAAAGTAGTCCAGAAAAACTACACCAGCAATAAACGGGGTGCAGTATGAGTTCCAAAAACTAGAGATTGCACAATGTAGTATCTACCATCCACTGCTACAACTTGGCATAGTTGCCAAAGTGGATGTCCAGGTAGATTGAGAAAAGCTTTGGCAATATCACTTTTGAAGAGAACAAGCTCTTCATGAGGGTGTTCCTTGAGTATCTCATTAAGGACTTGGGCCAAAGGTATGCATATTGTCATATTTGACCTTGCCTTCAGCCGTAAGAATATTGTCATTGAGACCAGAGCCAGGTTGATCCATAACAATCTAAAGTTTTCCTTTTGGCTAGACTACAAACATAGAGGAAACTTTCATTCCAGGAAGAAGAACAAAGTCTTCTGGTAGAGCTTCAAAACATCTCCCAGCTGCAACTTCCTGATCTCTGTGTGATCTCAGTGCAGCTACTCGTGGTCACAGAAAAAAACAGTCCACCTTTTTTGATCCCACTCATGTACTTGGTCATTTTACACTCTCATACTTGCGTCATAAGCCCCATACTTCCTGAGGATGTTTATGACCATCAATACAATATATTCACCTACGCAGAACTTTTTGTGATCTCCTTTCCAAAATGCATTAAAAATTGCAAGTTCAAATGCAAATGTGACCTGGACTGTTTTTTTCCGTGGCTATGAGTATGTCCTCAGGTTCAGAGACATAATTATTTATGTGCTGTTTAAACTCTTCTTCCCATTCTGCATCATAGAAGGCCAGAGAGAGATCTGATGATGGAAGCTACAAAGGGATAATTAGAATGAGTGGAAAACAAGAGCTTTAAGTGATCAACATTGAAAGAAGTTTCAACTTTGATATATTTGTCTAAAGCTTTGAGAGTAGCTTGGATCTGAGGATCGCTCAAGAGATGTTCAGGTGGAGAAGGTAGAGGGGGTGCAGTGTAGGTGGAATAAATATTAGGAGGAATGATATTGGAAGATTTACTATCTGAGGAAACAACATATCCTCTTTTAAAGCAAGGAGCAAAGCTTAATTCTGCATCAGCACTACATTTGGACCCAGCTAGTGATTTAGGACCTTGCATTGCTGCTTCTAGTCTGATTTTGATGTCTTGTAGTGAGCTTTATGTAACAAGTGGAGGAGTTAATGACTTTGTGCTGTTCCCCACACTCACTGCAGTAACCATGCTTCTTTTTGTTCTTGCATGGTTCACTGCACCTGTCCTCATTCCAGAGGATGCAAGGAATGTCCAGGTGTTTTGCAAAACACAAAGAGGAAGCTGAAGAGGTTGATGTAGAAGCAGGAGCAGATCTCTTCTTGGAGCTAACATCAAAAAGCTCTTTGAGAAGAAGAGACCTAAAGTTGTCTTGGCTACTGAAGTCAAAAGAAGAATTGGCAACTTTATTCCTGGCATCCTTGTCAATGCAAATTGCAATAGAAAGATCCCCAGACTGAAAATACTCCATGATAATTGATCTGTATATAGCCAACTCTTCTTTACAATGAGGATAGATAACCAAAAGTGGTTCAAGTCAGGCTTTAAAGCAATGGATCCATTATGCTTCAGCTGTAGTTGCAATGCTCCAGACAACCGGTCTTTATGGACCAGGGTAAATTCAGTACCAAAGTCTTTGGTATTATCCTAGAATGCAGTGGAACCAGTAAAGCCACCACAGACCTTGTCAAAATCAACATATTTATTTTTAACAACCAGTTTAAGAAGAGAAAGTGGGAGAGGATCTGCAAAGGGTTATACAGCCAAACTATTGACAACTGGGTCAAGGTTGCTCTTGGATGCAAAGAGTTGACGGAGCTTCTATGTTTCTCTGACATGAGCAGGAACTGTAACTGGAACCTGCAACTTAGCCAGGTGAGGAGCTGCTTGCAGAAGCAAAGCTGGAATGAAAGATAATGATGAAGAGGGTGTAGCAGCAGAGAACAGTTTAGCCAAAGTGGCATAACCAGCTTGAACCCTTTCTGCATCAGTACCTAATAATTCACCTTGCTCAACTTCAGCAGCTTCCATTTGAGCCCATGCAGCTTGATTAGCAGCTTGAGCTTGTATAAGCTGCAGAACATTGTCCTGATCATTACCTTGTTCAGGAGCAGTAGCATGGTGTTCAACAGCATACTCTTCTCTCTGAATCTGCAAACACTGTTAAACATAGTCAGTAACAACAGTGGAGTCAGTAGTAGTAATCTTGAAGGCCTGAAAGACCAGCCCTGGGACAAGCATCAAGGCTAAGATGCTTAGAATACAAGGAGGAAGCAGTAAGATGGCTAGATCTGTCTTGATCAGCTTGGATCAGAGCAGATTGCAATGAAGAGGGCTGTGAGAGCGATTTGGAAGTAGTAGGATGACTAGATCTGCCTGGATTGACTTGGATTGGAGCAGATCATGTTGTGGAAGTAGTAGAAGCAACTTTGGTAGGCTTGGATAGTGCAGAGATCAACCTTGAGCCTCTAGCAGTATTCTGGGAGTGACCAGAATATTGAAGAACTGGTGTGGGCCTGAGGCAAGATGTCAAGTTCATCCTCAGATTCAGAATAAGACATAGAATGAGATGAGATTGAAGATGTGTGAGGTAGGAGCAAGAAGAATGACAAAAAAATGCGCAGATCCAGCAGGCACCATATGATGCAGTAAAACACTAAAAACTTTTGCGAGACTGTAAAAACCACTTTTAACAAAATTCCTACTGAGACTTTAAAGATGGACCTTCTATCTTTAAAGTCCCAGTAGGAATTTTTAAAAAAGCAAGTGTAGCAGTCTCACAAACGGTTTTAAGATTTTGGCATGATCACATGGTGCTTGGCGGGACTGTCATTCCTGGCCATATTTGATAAGGTTAAGAGAGCACACTCCCCACCCATGCTGGAGTCCAGTCTTGAAAACTTGAACTACAAATGAGTGGGTGCATCAATTGCAAACATGAATGTAATGAAATGATGCTTCCCTCCTTTAGATTCAACCAATGCCAGTCCCCAGACATTGAAATGAATCTGTTCCCCCATATTCTGTGCTTGCTTCCTCTGACACTGTTTGAGAATCAGCTTTTGTAACGTCTTGGCAAAGATGCACATCTCGCATTTCTCTGATACAGAATCATTAAGTTTGACTCTGTCAATGAACTTCTCTGTTACCAAAAATTTTGGCAGCAGACAGTAAGGTATCCCCCATTCAACAGTGGAGCTTGTCAAGACTAATTTTCTCAATAGCAGTGTGCGTTTCCCCAATAGTATTCCTAAGCACTCGGTACAGACCATCAGTTTTCAGGATTGTTCCAATGATTATGCCATCCAGGTCAGTTATTACAGCCTGACTACCTCCAAAGGTCATGTAGTATCCTGCATCATCCAGTAATCCAATAGAGATCAATGTGTCTGCTATCTCTGGAGCATACGATGCAAACCTGGAGCCAAAACAATGTAGAAAGATCATAGTATTTCCAGCTGTTGTTGACTGTTTTCCTTGAACTTTTTTTTTTTCTGGGACTAATAATATCAAACTATTACGCTCAGATTTTTTCAGATTGTTTGAGGAACTTTTTTGTTGTATAGAGATGAGTTTATGTAATGACTAGAAATAAGCTGGAAAACCATGATCCAAAAAATTACATGATTTTGTTGTTTACTTCTTTTCTCTTCACAATTCTCAAGTTCTCATGCCTCCTGATGTTAATCGTGGTGGTTGCCCTCATGGAATAGCAGCAGCAAAGATTACATGTAGAATTCATGTGAGAAAATGCATTTGAATGTGTAATTCAGGACAAACATGATGGAGACATATACCATGCTGCCACCCAATGTCAAGGACTGCCAACATCTACAATTTGGCATTATGAACATGGCCGTGACATGCAAGTTCAGAGACAAGAACACTTGAAGAAGCTGACCCCCATTGAAGAGAAATAATTGTGGGACTGGTTGAAGGAATTGGATGACTTGGGGTGCATGAACTTGGCTCAAAATGTCATTTAGTGACCCAGTTTATAATACACATCCATGAAAGTGCTCTAGGGTATAGGGAATATGAGTATATCCGTTACGAGAACAATCCTTTGGTCAAACTTGCTTGTGGCTTTCCCAAGGTAACTCTTTCTTCTTACATTTTTGTTTAAAGCTCATCAGTTCCCTTCATTTCATAGGTACCTGTTGTTCCTCGACTGGAGTGGGAGGCCATTATTGCCAGACCCAGGCATTCCACACGAGGAGTGCGTTCTTTGAACTTGGGATACTCATACTGCGTATGATTACTTCTGGGATTGTATCTTCCAAGGCAACTTTCCATCTTGGGACCAACTGGTGTTCAGTCTTTCCCGGAACTCTAGTCCCAAACAGCTTGTCAACTTTCCGCCTCAGGAAGCTTGAGCCAATCCTGCACAGTTTTATCCTTGCCGTCATGATTGTCCTGAATCGCAATATGTTCCTATCACGGTTTGATATTCTCCTTTGGAAAATGCTAGCTTCCGTGACACTGCACTGGTCCAAGGCACTCATAATTTTCATGATGTACATGAAGACTGGCATCAAGGCATTTTTCCTTGAGACAGTTGACCAGTTCCTCCTACGGCATCTATCAAAGTACCCACGGATTCACCTGGCACAACCAGTCCTATGTTGGTTTCGCATTAGTTTTATCCAACAATCCATTGTCCAGATCACGTTGAGGTCTTTTATGACCCTGCAACTTGGAAGTACTACAATTCTCACAGTTCCTATGCATTTGTGAGCACTGCTTTGCTTGACAAGGTCTGTCCTCCAGTCAAACCTGTTCTTCATCATCCCGAGCTTCATCCCATTCAGCCATCCAACTTCCAGCCCAACGAGTTTTCCCAGTGCATGGCTGAGGCCTTGTCTGCTAACAAAGAACCGTGGCCAAATTTTCTGGAATGGAAATTTGCTCGTGAAGTGTATATTGACTGGTCTGACCCTCAAAAGGTTGTGGATATTTTTGATCCTAGGGACACAGCAGACTATTTTTCGGGGGGGAAGCTGCCTTTGCGCTTCTGCAAACACAACCTCCCTTCAAAGTCCATTGTCCTCCAAAGCTCATTGAGAAGTTGACTTCTCTCTTGGGTTCGCAGTCCCGTCTGCCACTGTCGTCAGTAGGACCCATGTACCGGCAGCTTTCTCTGGAAGACAAGGTTCTGCTCGCTGAGATCGCATCACACTTCAATTCCATGGGTGTCTGCAGTCAGCAATACAATCCTCATCATAATCATGATGAAAGCGGGTATGGCTCCGACCTTTACAACTGGTCTTATGAGTTGCATTAAGGTGCATTCCTGTTCTGCTTTTCTTTCAACTTTGTTCATCCCTACTTCTTCTTGAATCTGTTTACTGACTGAAAATTTTTTGTTTCACAGCCAATTTGGCTGAGGTTCAGGATGAACGCTTAAACCAAGCTCTCAATTCCCTTGAGGGCTATCCCGAGCTCAATCCTTCTGTCGAGGACATTCAATACGGTTTGCTTAACCACTACCGCCTTGACTTTGTCTATTATCACGGCATGGCCAAGCATGTCCTTGATGAAGCTGAACATTCTCTCCAGCTGTTCACTGGTCAACACAAATCCATGATGAAGAAGGGATACCCCCTTCCTCAGATTGGTTTGGATAGACTGCCCAAGTTCATCAAGAGCTCAGTCCAGCGGGGTGACGCAATGGAAACAGATGGAAATTAGGGAATTCATCAGCGAGGAGTCAATGAAGTCTTTCTTTGACAAGTCACTGATGAATTAGGGTTTCTTTTTGTCCACAAGTCTTGATTGGATTGTTTGCGCAGAACATGGTATATTCTACGGTTATTTGGACTTTTGTTTTTAGGATGCCGCATTGTTTTAGATGGTTTTGTCATGTCTTGGGTCTCATTAGCCTTCAACACTTCTTTTGCCCATCATTCATGGGTTTTTGTACATATCTACTTTCATATAGATCATGTATTGTGTTTCAACCAAGGAGTTGATGAAGTCTTTCTTTGACAACTCTGTTGAAATGCCTGTATCCCTTCATCTGCTTATGTAGATCTTTTCGAATGTGAGCAGGTCTTGCAAGACTCATTTGCGGTTAACTTGGCCTGATTTTTAGTATAAGACCTTGTTTTCCTCAGAGCATCATGACTTGCTTCCTCATCCTCATCTTCTGACTGGTCAGAATCTGAAATCTTCACTTAAGTCATTGATGTCAAGATTGTACTCATCATCCACAGGTTCCTCTAGGTTCGGAATAGCATCGAATGCCAAATCTCTACCCACTTCCTCGTTTTCCATCATGTGGTCCAGTTGCCTCGGCGTGAGGACAATAAGGTCATGAATATTCCACAGAGGTTCAATAGGTTCATATTGAGCATGATGTGGTAGCACCCTGAAAGCACCTACTTTCTTTTTTAGGACTGCCCCATAGATCCTCCACGTGTTCAATGAATCACAACAAGTGGTCCTTTATACCTCGGCTGCAGTTTATGATCAAGAGACTTTTCAATCATAGTGTTCCTTACTTGAACTAGCTGGCTGGGTTTAAAATCATACTCTTTAATGGTATGACCATATTTCTTCTCAAAACGCCTGAGTTCTTGGTGTTTGTTTTCATCCACACGAGAGATCATATCAGGTATATGAACTCAATGTTTGGCTAGAGCTCTAGCTCGATAACCCATGAGTTCCTCATCCATCAAGATCCTTTCTGGTATTTTCACTAACCAGGTAGATTCAATGATATCAAGAGGTAGCAGAGGTTCCATGCCTGTCACCATAAAATAAGGTGAACAGCCAAAACCTCTACATGTCATTGCTCTATCAGCAAACAATACTGGTTTTAAGAACCAGAACCACTTGGATAAGTTGTTTGCAGTTGCCTTGACCAAAGATTGTCTAATATCAAAGTATACACATTTGATTTTTCCATTTCCCTGAGAATTGTATGGTGAGATGTGCACACCTTGGATCCCATATTTCTTCTCAAGCCATTCCAACATTTTCTTCATCTGAGGAGCGTTATCAGTAATGAATTCCTCAGGACATCCCCATTGACAAATAATATCATCAAAAAACCATTCCCCCAAAGTTTGGGCATTCTCTACTTTCAGAGCTCTGGCCTCAGACCAAGAAAATAGCATGCACCAACTGTCATCAGCAAAAACTGTTTTGGGCCCAGGAGGATCTAAGGTCACCTAGTCCTCTTAGGCAACCTGAGGCATCCTAGTTGGCCAAAACAGTTTTTTCTGATGGTGTACAATGTATCCGCACCTGTTACTTGGTGTCGACAAGTGAAAGGTGTCGATAAGTGGAAGGTGTCCACATGAATCTTTTGAAAGTGAAGGAGTGTGAGTTAAAGTGGGTGGTATCTTTATCCACTCTAACCTGCGATGTTGGCAAGCTAAACAAGTTTTGATGAACCAGTTAACATCTCCATTGAGATCTGGCCACCAGAAGTGCTTCCTGATCAATTCTTTAGTTGCAAACATGCCCTTGTGTCCAAGGTGATCGTGAGCACTATGCATCATGAACATTCGGCAGGTTTTAGGCACAAACAACAAGTGTTGTCCTTCTACCTCTGGATTCCATTGGTACAAGTGTTCTTCATCATCAAGGAAGAACTTAATAGCTTTCTTTTCAAGTCGGGAGTAATCTCTTACTGAGCTGCTTGGTAGAGTGATCTGGCCTTTATTTTTCAGCCAATCTACTATCCAAGGTTTAAGCTTGTCTTGTTCTTTAGCAAAGTCTTCACAGTGATCCTCTACATAAGGGTGCACTTCGTTTCATTCTTTTGTGTCCTCAGCTACAACCCATTATGAGTGATCAACCTTCTCCATGGGTTTTATCATGACAGCGAATTGCTCTGCCATGATTCTGTTCAAGTTCCAGATCCGTTCTCTGTCCAAATGGAATTGTTTCTCTTCATCCAGTGCAAGTTGAATATCATCTTCTAAATTATCACTAGAACCAGCTTTATCTAGAGCATATTCCATGTCAAGGAAGAAGCCTCCACGGGTATCAATTTTGTCTTTAAACTCCTCAATATCCAGGGCCATTCAGTTTCACCTTTACCCATGAAAAAGGGCACAGGTTCACCATCATCCTCATCAGCAAAATTGTCCTCATTAGGAGGTTGTCTTTTTGACATTTTTCCTCTATAAGCTCGGCAAGATAAACCATTGGCAAGATTGTTCTCTTTTTCTTTAACATGGACTAGATCAAAATGGTACTTGCATACTTCCTTGATTCAGCGATTAATGGTAGCATTGGGTCCACAGCTTAGGTTGTCTAGCATACCCTTGATGTATTTAGCATCTGTACAAACTGTTAACTATCTGCAACCATAGAGTTAGTAATAGCTCACTTGTAAAGCAATCTTCAGTCCATATAGTTTACTCCTAGACTGCAAGAAACGAGCCTCTCTCTCATTGAGAGTGCTTGACCCAAAGTAACAGAAGTAGACTTTTGTCTCATTGTTAGGATCTATTTGATAGACATACCATCCGACTGCCATGTATGATGTGTCCACTACGAGATAAACATCCCAATCATAGCTAATGGGTCTTAAGCACAGAGGGTTCTTGATACCTTCTTTTATGAGGTCCATCACCATATTGTGCTCAATTCCCCATTCCCAAGGATCATTTCCAGTTAATCGCATCAATGGTGCTGCTAGCTTAGCAAAATTCTTTATGAACATGCGTAGCTGACTTGCAGTTCTGAGGAATGCCCTAACATTGGATTTGTTTTTACATCTTGGCCACATTAGAATAGTCTCAACCTGACTCTCCTCGGGCAATCTTCCCTCGTAAGAGCATCTGTGACCAACAACAGTTGTTTCTTTACAACACAAAAATGCTTTTGGTCCAGAAAAGATTCCACCAATGTATTTGAATCTTTGGATAATCCTATTCATGTTCAAAAACAAACCGTTGAATCTTTGGATTCTCTGGTATAGTCACATAGCCACCTCCTGGTAATTCATACCTAGTAGCCAGACCTTGAATAGGAACATCATTGAGATATGGTCTGGTAACTCTAGTCACAATCTCGTCTCAGTATATATAAGTCATGTTGTCGTGAAAGATAGGTACAGAATTTGTCCAACCCATTGGCAGTTTTACCAATCGGTATGTTCCAAATGGTGTCTGGAATGCGGTGTAGTCTCACGAGAACATGTGCAAATCCCGTTCATCATAACCAACAAACACGTCTAGGGTACCACTACATGCTCTTCCTGCAAAAGGTCTTGCAACATCCGCAGTGGCTGGGGGCACACCCAAAAATTGGATAGTGATTTTGTTAAGAGGTTTGAGACTGTGTACAATTTGTAAACTTTTCCTGTCCTTCTTAGTGATGCAAAACCACTTTGTTCAATAAGACAACATTGAAGACTCATATATCCCCGCATCAATCTTGTCTTTGAGAATACAACAAACTTCTTTGAAAATTCCTGGTGGAATTGGAATATTTTTCTTGACATAGGGTTCATGAGGAATTACAGGCATTTTAACCGGTGGAAACTACTCATGTTTTAATAATCCTCCTTCCTTGGCACACCATGCAAAACCTGACTCCTGATCCATCATTATATTGTGGAACAAAGCTAACTCTGTTTTTGTCAAAAATTTCTTTCTTTTCCTGCGTGAACCTTCCAGTGGGGACAAATGGTCAAGGATGAGTAGGAAGCTCCAGTAAATCCTTAAGTGGATCTTCTTTGATGTCCCTTTGCACTCTGTACTCCTCAGGCAATTCCATTTTAACTAGTTGGACTTTTATTGCAACAGGTTTATATTTCCTTGCCCCAAAGACTCGGAACACATTATAATGCTTATTTCCTTTTTTGTCTTTTGGAACTTTGAAGTAGTGTGGTCACAGTTGTGAGCATTTCCATTCTTCAGTGGTTTGTTCTCTCTTCTTTGTCAAGAGTACTCGTTTAAAGGTATGCATTGAGTTAGGCTTTGGTTGATATGTTTTAGTGCCATTGTATGCCTCTTCTGGGTTTGACTCATCAGATACAGGAGTATGTCTAGTGTCTGGTTTCAAGGGGTCATTCTCCTCGACCTGAAAACTTTCCTTTGAGGCCTTGCCATTATTGGCAAATGCTTTGAACTCCCGAGGGTCATTTTAATAGACTGACTCTCAGGGATTGGTAAGCCCTCCCACCATTCACTATAAAACATTTTCCTGTCTTTCGTGGCTTCTTTATTCAACCATGCCTCAACCTTTGTGGCTGCAACAGGTTCAAACTCTTCCATCTTGTTCACCAATGCCACTACATAGGCCTCAGCAAGCTCTTGACTTTTAAATTCTTCTCCATTGTCTGGCAACTTATATCCTTCTGATACAAATTTTCCGTCTATTAAGCCTATGTTAAGCATTATCTCTTCCTGTCAGCTACTCAGATCTTGGAGAAAGGAAAATTTATTTCTTCCTTGGAGACCTGTTTTCCTGTTGATGAGGATCAAGCAGCCTGAAAGTATGTTTCCACAGCTGGCCTATCCATTGGTTCTAGACTGCCATCAGGAGGGAGCTCAATGTGCTTCCCCTTTCCTTAGGCAAATGTCTCAATGGTACACCTATGTTCATTGTTAGGGTCAGTCATTGTAATGATCTGTCCACCATTGATGTTGTTCTCAATCCTTGTCCGTGCAAGCACATCAAAAGGTCTACCAATCAACATCTTATATGGAGTGTCCTCAAGAATATGGATTTGGAAGTAGATAGTCATATCTCTGATAAATACCAGTACATTTCTTGCCATACCCAACATCGAGTTTAGTTCCCCATTTGTACTCATCATGTTAATGACAATGTCAGGGTCCCTAGAGACTCCACATCCTACTGCTATATGCTTCTTTATTGAAATGATTTGCAAGCTGGGATCCAGAACTTCTTCAACCTCTTCTTTCAAGCCATTCACTTTAGGGTAAATAACTCTAAGACTGTTTGATTGACAAGCAACAATTGTTATCTTCTGTCGAGGATCATTCTCCAGTAAATCTTGCTTAAACATTTCAACAATGTCGCGATGAACATAGGATCCTTTTGCTAAACCGTCTTCATCCTCTTCTAAGACTTCAATTTCATCCAGAGCCATATCAGTAATCTCAATCCATTGGGCTGCTAGAGGCATAGTTGCATCAGGCAGATCAGTGAACCTATCCTTCCTTGATGAAACATCATCTGGGCCGGGTACCTTATAGAGGAACTGACTGGCTTTCTGAATTGGGACTTGAGAGTTGCGGTTCTTCCTAATCATCAGCTTTTTCCACTGAGGAGAGAGTTTGAATATCTCACCAGTCGTGACTGAGATTGGGGTTGAAAGAGTCTAATCAGCAACCTCCTCAACCAAACCAGGTTGATAATTCTGGCTCTGCAGCTTATATGCTGGTCCATCATTTTTCTTCAAGGTTTGATTTGGTAGTTTACTGGGATTCATACTTTGTTGTGGGACAGCGAGCACACCTTTAGGTAAGTCCCTTGGAATAGGAGTAACTGTAAGTAGTTGTATACTGTTGAAGGGTCTAGTAGCTGGTTGTGCAGCCTTTTCAACTTGTTTCTTTGATGGTACTGTGGTGCCAGGTGTTGAAACCTCAGCATCACTTTCATCTTCAGAGTCACTTGAAGAAGTCTCAAAGGATACTTGCTTTGGTGCCATTTCAGCCCTAGCTGCTAGATCCATGTATCAATCAAGGGACATCCCCCATTTTCTGGGATACATCAGAATGGGGGATCTCCCTTATGCCTATAAATATAGGATAGCTAGAAAAGTGTCATAAAATAAATGGCAAGAGTGGGAATTGAACCCAAAGCCTCTTGAATATTTGTCTGACATAATCAAGCATAACACTATATCCACTACACTAAGTGACCATGCTAAAATATAAATACTTGTATAATATATGCTCTCATCTACTACTTTTTTTCAATGAGTGGGGGCAAGCCCCACACCCCTATTAAATATAATCAACCCCTGACCCTAACCCTGACCCTAGCCCTAAGCCTAACCTCTAACCTTTGTGGACCAGGCTAGGGTGAGCAAAGCTCACCCCACCTTTAACTATTTAATTACATAGTGTGTTGACCAGGCTAGGGTGAGCAAAGCCCACCCTACCCTTAACTAATTATTACACAATACCCTATATACGAGTAGGCATTTTTAACACACTCAGTGAAGAGCGGGCAAGGGGTAGAATCTATTGGTAAAGCTAGGTAACACTCCAAGAAGCTTCCTCCCTAAAACTAGACCAAGTCAATACTTGGGTCAAATATTTAGAATTATTATCAGTGCTTGAAAAAGGGTGGGTTGGGCACTTATTTCATGTGCATGCTCATCCACTGCCTGCCCACCAGCAGGACACTTACGGGTGCTTATTTTCCAAAAAAAGTTGATCACAGGGTCTCATAAATCCCCAAAAAAACCATGAAAAATACTAAGAATATTCAGGGGATGGGGTTAGGTGCACTAGTACTTAATTTATCCATTTAGGTGCTTAAGGGCACTTATTTTCCAAAAAAAAAGATCACTGGGTCCCATAAATCCCCCAAAAATCATGAAAAATACTAGAAATAGCTAGGGAGGTGGGGTCAGGTGCACTAGCACTTAATTTATTGATTTGGGTGCTTATGGGTGCTTATTTTCCACAAAAACAAACAAAAAAAAAGTTGATCATTGTGTCTCAAAAATCACCAAAATAAATTGTGAAAAATGATCAAAATGTTCACAGGGTGGGGCTACCTACACTAGCTCTTAATTTATCCATTTGGGTGCTTATGGATGCTTATTTTCCAAAACTATTTAATTGCTGAGTCCCTTAAATCCCCATAAAATCATGAAAAATACTAAAAATATCTAGGGAGTGGAGCTAGGTGCACTAGTACTTAGATTATCCATATCTTATTAGGTGCTGATGAGCACTTATTTCCCAAAAAAAACTCAATCATTGAGTCTCATTAATCACCAAAAATCATAAAAAATGCTAAAAATATTCTGAGGGTAGATTTGTTGTGCATGCTAACACTTAATTTGCACTTCCACATCAGGAAATGGAATACAAACTACTGTACTGTTTTGATCAGCTTGTCACAATTTTGTGACTGTGACTCTTGTAGCAAAATTTTGAATTGACCACTGCATAGTGTAGTCACATGACTCAACAGAAATTTTACCACTCAGAACCCCAAAATTGCTATTTCTGGATACTTCTGGGTAGGGGTTATGTTAAATGAATTTGCCTGTAGTCAGTAGTAACCAGTGACATAGTCAAATTTTGCCTTGCTGGAGACCCTCTGTGACCTGTGACTATGAGTATTGCTATAGCTTGTACTCATAACTCAATGATACTAAGTACCAGTACCAAGTTATGACAATACTCATAATAAATAAGTACCTATCCTAAGTACTAGCACTCCTATTAGTAACTCTAAGCAAGCAACTCAGAGTTACCTGTAGTAATCACTAATAGGTAAGTCAGAGTTACTAGCAGTAATTAGTAGGATGTAACTTGGAGTTACTAGTAGTAATTAATATTAAGTATTTTGGAGTTACTAGAAGTTTGTCACTTATCCTGAGAGGCTTTTGTGTCTGTGGGTTGATGTGTTTGGTGCTGGCATTGAGCATCTGGAGGACAACTGGGACATTGTCTTGCTCATTCTTTGTAGGCACAAAGATTGCATATCTAGTCAGGCAAGGTTAATCAGCATCAAATTCCAGAGGAAAACATTGGCAATAATGAGTATTAGTGTGTGGCTCGGGTCGGTTCGGGTACCCCAAAGGTCAACCCGACCCAGACCCGGCACTGCACCCGGACCCGGTCAGCCGGGTACGGGTTTCTCCGGGTCCGGGTTGGGTTACGGTTTTTTCCGGGTGAATTTTCATTGTTTTGTTCATTTTACTATATTTAACTTATTTGCATGAATAAAAATAATGGATGGCCCATTGTAGACATTGTATTAGGTGATTATTGGACTTAAAATTCTAGTTTGCTTGTAATTACATTAAAACTTGTATTTAAAAACCTTGCAAATATTAAAAAATGCTTGAAAACCAAGGAAACCCAATGTTAAAATACCTTCAAATACCCTAAAATACCCTAGATGGATGCCAGATATCTAATTAGGGTTTAAACAGTTATTTAAACATAATGATGGCAAAATATCTATTATTAAAAATTTGCAAATCTTGAAAATGCAATGAAAACAGTGTTTCCAAGGCATAAACACTATCTTAAAATATGTTGGGTACCATAGATGCATGCCTGGTTCCCAAATCATTACAGAGAGCTTAAAATAGCTGTTTGAATGCAGTTGTATATTACAATTTTTATTATAAAAAACCCTTAAAGTCATAAAAAATGTAGGTTTTCTTGGTTCTACACAGGTGAATCCGGGTGAATTGCCGGGTCCTGGGTGTGCAGAGCTGGACCCGACCCGACCCAGCACAGCCACCCGACCCGGAAACCCGGCATACCTGGCACACCCGAGCCACACACTAATGAGTATTTCCTGGCCATCTTCTTGCAGATGTTGGTTACTCCAGTGTAACAAAATGATTTCTTTGTCACAGCTTCCACATGGATTCATTTCTTTCTCTTTATTTGCACATGGTCTGTATATCTCAGAAATAGCACAGAAAGTATTAGTAAGTATTGGATATAAGTTTTTACTAATTGGTACTTTCATTCTGTTCTGATTGACAAGAATTCTATGATCCAGATGTTTAATGTTGTGACAAGAATGACAATGCTTCCTCTTTTTCTCATATTCGCATTTGCCACAAATCTACACATATAGGTGAATACAGATGAATGTTGGCAAAAATCATTACTCACTTTATAACCAAATTTCTTTCCAAAAATCAGAGGTTGTGCTTTTTCACAATTTATGTTTTACTGCTGCTCCAGTAAAGTACTACACTGTGATCTTTTGCAACTTTGGCCTTCTTGCATGCTTAAAATAGTATGTCATTGCCTTCAGCCTTCACAGAGAATAGTTGATTGAGGCTTACAGGTGTAAAGGAAGACTCACAGCTTCCTCTTCTGAATCACTTAATTTCTCTTTCTTATGAACTGTAAACTGGCGTAGATTGAGCCTTTCTTCTTCTTTGTATCTCTGTAAAATGCTTAACAAAGCAAGTCAATTCAGAAGGAGTCAAGTTCACTCATGGTAATGCATCCAGTGAGTGCATCAAGTGTAGATTCTTTTAGGTTGTTTAAAGTTGCTTGTTTCTTTTTATGCATGCACATCTGGTGGATGATAGAAGCAATGTCATATTTTGGGTTGAAAGGAAAACTAGTGATTGCAATCAATGAAGCAAATTGGATTCTCATTCCAGAACTTTCAAAGCAACTCTGTTACACAGGACTAGATATGCCTCTGCCTATTGTACAGTTCTGTACTCAGTCGGGCATTGCTAATGCTATCACAGACAAACTCATTGAACAAGGATATAGAAATACAAACACCCTGCATTTCATGCAGGTCTCTGACCTGAAGGAGGTTTTGGACTCTTTCCAGGAGTAATTGCCCAGCTTTGTGCTGCTGTTTCTGATTGGTTGATTCCTTGTACTTGATCTGTCATGACCTTTGCTGCATTTTTGCTGTTCACTTGCACCTTTATTCATTACTTTACTGCTCCACTCCCAAATTTGCTCTTTTATTCACTTGTACTTGCTAATCAATAGTTATCACATTCTGAAATCATTGCATATCAAGTTTTGCATCAATAATTCTACTGTACAGTGCTATAGTTCTTCATTTATCTAGTTTTACATGTACCTAGCATGATAATGTAACCCTCTGCATTATCCGGAGTGATTATCTCCATTGCTTGCAGCATAGTGTAAATCAAACCTTTTGAGGAAAAGAATAACATGTTGTTTTGCCAAATGAAAGCCTTGATTTTTAAGAATGCCTCTTCAATGGGATTGAAGTTGGGCGGATATGGAGACAGAAACTCAATATAAACACCTGGATTGAATGTCATTGCACATTCATGCAATACAGAACATTACATATCATACTCCTCAGCCAACTTAAGTATCCACGTGCCATGATAGATGCGTGCATTACCCATGACAAGTACACTGCAAGGACCATAGAATGGTGTTGTCTTAGGTAGCTGCAAAAGATGAAAAATGAGCTAAGAGATAGTGGGCAATAGACATACCACAGTGCCCTCCATAAACTGCAGGAACTTTTTCCTTGTAATTGACTCTTCACAGACTGTCGCAACTATCATTCCATCCAGTGACAATGCTTCAGTTCCAGTTATATGTTGTCCACACACAAACACAGCCTTGTGAAAAGCTCTTGTACCCTTCTTGAACCAGCCTTTATGTCGAGTTTTGGTGCGCTCATCCTTTGATGTTTATCAAGGAATATCAGCTGCTTGGCATCATATTTAGCCATACATTGTACAAAATCTACACAAACTTTTTTGTTTTGCTCAGCTGCAACAATGCAGAGTTTCTTTGTAGAAAGATTGTGGTTTTCAAGCAGATATAAAGCAATTATTTTCAAGCATGGTCGCAAAGCTCATCAAGAAACCACTCTGGGTGATAATGGACAAGCTTCAGAAGGTAATATACATTATCAAAGCCCAACTTTCAAGAACAGCTATTCAGTGAGATTTTGGTTTAGATACATGGCCAGTTGTATGATAAAGATGAAGAGCGCACCAGAATGTTGACTCGGAAAAGCCAACACAGTTGAGAATGTCATTAAGAGGCAAGAGATTCTTCTCATAGAGCCTGATAGCAGCAAGTTTGACCTCATCGCTGATGCAGCAACAAGCTAGCATGATGAAAGTAAGTGATAAGCTCAGTGGCAAGCAAAAACTCAAAAAATCACAAGTCCAAAATGACATTCATTAATGATCAAGAAAATCAGCTACTGTTATGAATTATGCAAATGGCTGTAAGACAAAAAAATGGCTATGAAGACTCAGTCAAGTTCATCTATTTCATTGGCAATGGATCTGACACATTGTCCAAATCCAAACCAGAGGACTTCTTTAACACCATCAATGTTGAAGACAGCATGTCCAAGTATGGCTCACCAATAGTTTATTTGATGACACAGATGATGAAATGCTGCCTTTTAAGCCTCAGGATCCAAGCAGCAATGAGGAGGATGGTTTGCAAGAGCACTGGAAAGAAGTTACTAAGTTTATGTGCTATCACATCCTTGACTCTGGCTGCACCAAGCACATGACCCTCAATATCTCTATCTTTGAATCCCCTCCCACTCCATGCATTCCCAAACAATTATGTACCACCAATAATGACCTCTTTGAGACAAGAAGAATGGAGACATTGAGATTCTTCTAGTTGGAGGAAATCTTCTACCCCTACCAAATACAGATGCAACCCCAATCCAAAAAATGACTATGATCCAAAAAAATCGAAATTTGACACACTCAAACTAGCTTCTGGGACCCGGTTTTTTTTTCACAGGACATAGTTGATATGTAGATTGCAGATATGTACAATACAGAGTGTTTATGTTCCATAATTCTACCATGAGAAATTAAATATAGTGAAAATTCATAAAAATTCAGATTTCTGTAAGGATTAAACAGTTTTATAAGGGGCACAGACTTGTTCAAGGGATTCCGAGGTGTACTTATATACCTGGCCATGAACATGCCAAGGAACTCCCAAGAAGGAATAAGTCATGGGGACCAGTTCTAGGTTCTGGGCAGTGGGTTGGCTTGGATAACCGACCATCTTATTGCAAACCAAAGAATAGTTGAGGAAAGACTCCATTGTCTCGCCAGAACAACAGTTGCAATGGTCAGACCAAGGGAAATTATTCTTGAGACTGGCACATAGTTTCTGAATTCATTGAAGGCGTTGTGGAAATGGAAAGTCTGTGTACCCGGCATTGCAAAGGTCAACGTAGGAAAGGAACTGGTCCATGACTTTGTGAAAGTTGCTAGTCCAGTACCAAAGACACTGGACCAAAGCTTCATCACAGAAGGGACAGAATTTGTGTGAAGGAATCCAATCTGTGGGATAGGATAAGTTGATTGCAGGAATAGGAGAGAAGGGAAGTTCTCAATCCATGAAGCAATTGTGCAAAGCACAATCAAGGGATGAGATGTACTGCTTTGAAAGCCACTGGATGGTGAAGGAAAAGTTTCTGGTAAAGGCAAGAAACTGGGTAAAGGAGCCTTGGTAGCCATAAAATACGAAAAGTTGCTTGTAAGCAATAACTTTGTATGGTACCTTGGCTCCCCCAGCAGCAAAGTATCCTATGGTCTCGGGAATTTCACAATCCCAAAGAATAGGATCCCAAGGACCAATCATCCGAGGAGCAATGTCCGTGATTGAAGGAGCATTCCCAGTCTGGACAATTGCCTCAATAAAGGAATGAAAAACATTCTCACCTGATGTCTTGGGCCTTTGAAAGTTGGACACATCGTCATTAAGACAAGTATGCTTGCCCTTCCAAGCCTTGACTCCAGCTGTACCCTAATGAAACATAATGGAACCCTTCAGTCAAATCAAGCTGATGAGGAGATATATGTGTGCATACATTGGGACAAGATGAAGAAGGCAAAGGAGATTCCTATAGAATGGATTAGAAGAAGAAATGAAGAGTAGAGAAGTAGGCTTACATGCAAATGATGCGAATTAGGAGTTGTTGCGACATGGGCACAAGGCCTGGTCTAGCAAGGAAGTCAGCTTTTGAATTATAAGAATTTGAAGAACATATACAGGTGTTGCACTTGTGCTGGCAACTTTTGGGGGAGCTGGGACTTCAACTATCTCTTCATCCTCCTGGATAGAACACTGAGAGGAACCATCCTTTTTAAAAAACTGAGGCCTGGTCAATGAGATACAAGGGAGAGAAAATAAACTCACCCCTTTTCTCTGCTTGCCAGCATAGTCAGGGGCCTTGTTTGGAGTTGTGATAGTGCGGTAGAACTTCGCATACTTCTTGAACAAGTTGACCTTTTGCTGCTGATGGATGGAAGCCACCAAGTCAAGCAGCGTCTTATACAAATCCTGATATTCAGTCTGAAAAGTAACTTCGAGACTAGCAGGATAGTGCTAAAGGGTGTTTGCAATTTAAGCACACACACCAGACTCTGCAGAATATTGGGGAAACCATGTACCAAGTAGATAAGAGCCTGCTTGCAAGTAGGATGATGGATGCTGAGAGCACACTTAGCTTTGGCAAGTACCTCGATAGCATCAGCCTGCTTCTGGAGCTGAATCTTGTGGTCTGGGTAGTCCTTGAGCATGATGAAAGGACGTGCAGGCTCAGAAGACATTCTTGAATGGATGTGCTTGTTTGAAAGAAGAGTTGAAAGATGTAAGCGGAGGCTCAAAAATTTATCATCGAGATACTGAGGCCTTATATTTGAGACGAAGCCGAGTTTGGGATCTGAGATGGCACCAGGCTGGACAAAATATTTGCTGCCAAAATACTGCCAGATGAGAGAAGAATTTGCTTTTGCAGCAGACATCAGAACAATAGGACTCAGAGCATCGCGGACAGACTTTGCTGCGATAGAAATATCATCACAGCGAGACATGAAACCGGAAGCTTGAAAAAGGGTCCGTTCTGCATGAAATATTTTGCCGCACTATGCTTGGCTACCCTCCTTCAACTGGGACAGTTGAGATTTTTAGTTTGGGGGAGAGGATTGGCAAGATAGATTATTTGCAGTCCAAAAAAGAGTTGATCGCGGCAAGTCTGGTGAACAAAGAAGCAAAGTTCAAAGCTACAGCTAAAGAATGGGCACAAATGTGTATCTATGTCTTATCTGGCCAGAACTTGTTAACTTTATTCCTGGTGCTTGGCATGAAAACTAGCTTGCAATAAATGGTTTGAATCCAACGCTTTGACCAATCAAACTCTTGCTTGATAAGAAGGAGGCGTAATCACGCCATCAAAACCATATGATGTGCTTGACAACTTAGAGCGGAAGAAGTCCGCTGTGGCTAGAAGCAGCACTGGTCGTGGTAAAACCATTGAGGAACTAAATCCTTAGTTGGCTAAGTCCAAGTGAACAGTTTCACCATAACAAGGGCCCAATAAGCAATGCTGGAAGTGTTTCAATCTTGAAATGAGAATGGCACATGAAAACTGCATACATTGAGCAAAAGTATCCACCTTCAAGTCTTAGCAGACGGCCGCGGTGACTTGTTTAAAGTTCGGTACTTTGCCGCGCTGAAGAACTTAACAAAATGCTTAGAAAGGTCTTCATGAGCTATGAAATTGCTTGAGACAACTTAGTAATGTTGCTTAGGTTTTTCGCACCAAAATAACAAGAAATTGGAGTTGGAAACTCCTTTTATTGGACTATTTACAAACTGAATTCTGCTATGCTACTATGTACAAAAGATTTTGGCACAAGTATAGAATGAGTCGCTTGACAATGTGTTTAAAGTCCAAGGGACTATGATGCATGTAAAAAAAAATATGAAAAAAATTAAAAATAAAGCCAGCAAGGCAGCAAAAGATCTGCCATGATACCTTGACTTACAGCAGCAACTGATGCTGGAAAAGAATTAATCAAAAGCTACAATGGACTAAGGGAAAGGGGGTTACTTACTTTCCTCTTCCTTGGTACTTGCTTGAGTCCACCAGCTCAAGGAGCACCTGGGGCGCACAGAGGCAGTCTTGCAGAAGGACCAGCAACAGTGTTCTGCTTGAGGAAGGTCCTAGGCAAGGGAACAACTGCTGGAGCTGTGACAGAGGCTTGGTGGCCTTTTGACACTTAGCCACTGGTTTGTCACTTTCCTTGGAGCTTGAAGCTTGGGAAGGAGCTGGCGCTTCAAAGGTGAATCTAAAACTGAAAAAGTCAGTGAAAAGTTGGAGAAAATAAGTAGGATGAAGGCTTATGAGCATGAACCACGGCCTCTTCCTCGGACCCTGACTCACTGGATTTTGCTGATGACAAGACAGGGTCTGCAATGACAGTTGACTTGTCCTCTGGAGCAGACTCCTCCTTGGAAGCTGCCTCCACAACCATTGCCTTGCCTTTACCTTTGTCTTGCGACCGTTGAATAAGGCCAGGGATAGGCGGAATCATGTCTGCAGAGATGAGAGCAGCAAGATGATTTGTCTGGGGCTGAGTAGGTGGTGCCGTGACAACCTCAGGAAGAGGAATCTGTGATAGACCATCAAACTCAAGATCCTCAAGGGTGAAACACTTGTCTCAACCAAGAAGGAAGGTGAGCAGAGACAGACACTCAGTGTCAGTCTTGGCAACAAACCCATCCTCAATCAGACCTTTTAGCAATGAGCGAGGATCAGAAGCCAAGTTATTGCAGCTGAGCCTGACGGCAAGCAACATTACTGGCCTGAATCTTGAACTTGGTCAAGAAAGACCAAATCAAGACCTCGGTCCATAGAAGACTGAGATTCTCCTCTACAAGAGTTGCTGACTGAGTTGCAACAGCTAGATGTCAGGAAAGAAGTTAGCAAGGAGAAAAATGAAAGGAATGGAGAAATATATGTATCAGTATTGCTTCTGGCAGCATGAACATACAGTTGTCTCCACTCCTTGTCAGCCTGCTTGATAACAAGCTGTAGGTCCGTTGGTTCAAATAGTGTAGAGCAATCAACACTAAGCAATCAGAACACAGGGGGTTTGGCTATCAATTTAAATAGCGAGGGTGCATTGTCAAAGGTTCCACAAAGAAAATACTCTATTTGTTTCTCAAAAGTGACTAGTGTTCCTCGAAGTGATGCTGGTAGATGATTGAAGGATAGGATCTCCTTTTCTAATCAATCTATACTGATTCGGGGCAATGATAGGGGCAACAATATAACAATGACAACAAAAAGAACCACCAACAATATGGCTTGGTTCAACAAAGTGATTTCCAACAGTAGGGCAAAACCACTCAGGACAACAGACAGTTTGTTTCCTGTACACCTGAGCTCAGTCACAACAGATGGTTGTTTCTCAGTGGTCACACTAGACTCCTCAAAACTAAAACAGCAATTTAACTTGATATAAGTCTGGGGTTTTCACAGTCATCAGGATTATAAGTCTCTAACGCTGGGCGCAAAAAACAACTCTTTTCCGTACCACACGAAGTATTACTTTGGTTCACAAGGGAGTGGTATCTTTCCTGTCTCAGCCGTAGCTACTGTACGTCAACGAGGATTCACACTAGCAACAAATGAGGACTAAAGGTAACTTGTTTTACAAAGGAAATATAGCTAGGCTTTTATACTACTCTTGGCCAGACGCCGGTTAAATAATAAGGTACTTCGAGAATCTGGAGAAATGGTACAACTTATTCAGAAAAGTAGAAATTATAATACAGTGGGTCAAAAAATTGTCCACATGTTTGACACTTTTGTAAAGATCCAGGATTTGTAGGATAGATATTATATATATCAAAAGGTGATTAGTGAGGACTAAAGAGCCCTGGATCCTGGCTCCATGTATATATCTGGTTTGCCTTGTTTGGATCAAAACTCACTGAGATATAAACAATTTAATTCAATGACCCATGTGGACAATTTTTTGAGTTTGTATTGTAATAACTTTGGTCCACAATTGTGAGCCCTCATCAATGACATCATGACTCAGACTGTATGGTGATGTCATATAGACATCATAATGATATCATACAAGCTATCTGACATATATATAAGCATATCTCACTGATTTATGGTTCTAACAAAATTATGAGACCTCTCACACCCTCTCAGAAAGACAATGTCCTCTCTCTGCTCCACACTGGAGCTTCTACCAGGGAAATCTCTGCTCAGACAGGTGTATCCAAGTCAAAGATTGCTTCTTTGGCAAAAGAAGCACTCCCAGACAAGGAGAGCCATCCAGCAGGCTGCCCTAGAAAGCTCTCTACTACTGATGAAAATGCTGTCATCAAATAAATCTCCACTGGCAGGGCCAAGAATGCAGCACAGGTGGCCAAAAACATTAAGCCACTCCTCCCCCATCCAGTCTCTACTCAGACCATCAGAAATACCCTTCACAAAGCCAATGTACAACCTCACAAAAAGCAGAAAAAGCCCAAGCTCACCCCTGGTCACAGAAAAGCTTGTTTGGCATTTGCTCAGAAGTATCTGGAATGGACTGTAGATGATTGGAAGAGGGTTGTTTGGTCAGATGAGACCAAAATCAATAGATATGGGTCAGATGGGCAGCAGTATGTATAGGGAAGAAAGGGGGAATCAGTAGGAGAAAGAGGCATCAAGGAACTGTAAAGTTTGGGGGAGGAAATATCATGGTGTGGGGATGTATGGGATGGGAAGGTGTGGGGACTTTGGTGGAGGTTGAGGGGAGGATGAATGGGGAGCAGTATGTTGACATTTTGGATGGCAATCTCTTGGAAAGCATGGAAAATCTGCTTCTTGATTGAGAGATGGCCATCTTTCAGCAGGACAATGACCCTAAACACACCTCCAAAGTTGCTGCCAAGTGGTTTAATGACCATGAGATCAACTGTATGGATTGGCCTGCACAGTCCCCTGATCTCAATCCCATTGAACATCTCTGGACAACCCTCAAAAACAAACTTAATGAATATGACAAGCCACCCTCTGGAGCTTGGGAGTTGTGGGACAGAGTGGCAGAAAAATGGGGGAAATTACCGAGGAAAATTGTCAGAGGTTAATTAGGAGCATGCCAAGAAGGCTCAAAGCAGTTGTGAGTGCACATGGAGGTCATACCAAGTATTAAACTACCTTTTCTGTATTTCAATGTGCATATCAAAAAATTGTCCACATGGATCATTGAATTGAATTGCTTATATCTCAATGAGTTTTAATCCAAACAAGACAAACCAGATATATACATGGAGCCAGGATCCAGGGCTCCTTAGTCCTCACTAATTACTTTTTGATATATATAATATCTATCTTGCAAATCCTGGATCTTTCCAAAAGTATCAAACATGTGGACAATTTTTTGACCCACTGTAAAGTA
Organism: Gymnopus androsaceus JB14; assembly: GCA_009733575.1. Taxonomy (NCBI): domain Eukaryota; kingdom Fungi; phylum Basidiomycota; class Agaricomycetes; order Agaricales; family Omphalotaceae; genus Gymnopus; species Gymnopus androsaceus. Next base: position 43,130 of record ML769793.1, read on the forward strand.
GTCCGTATATGCATATATCTGCAACCCTAATGTCCGTTCATCTGCTTCTTATGGGGATTATACCCTATTTCTATCTGGGTTATACACCTTTGGTCCTTTCCTGGGTGACGTGTACTGCTATGTAGCTGATGCATGTCCAGTGCTGTGCTCACTAATCCCATCATAGTTCTGTTTCTTGTCGTAACTTATTGTGTCCTTCTTTCCTTCTTTTGTATTATCATTCTCCATCCTCGTAGCTTTCCAATCATACCCATATCTTTATATCCCTGCAGTATATTCATGCGGGAAAACACCAACTAATGTATGGTGTTATTCTCCTAGCTCAAATCTCTGTCTATTACATGTCGTTTCTTCTGTTTCTTGGCAGACACGTATGCCTTCCAATACTGATACACGTCACTTCGAGGATCTACGTATACTCTCTTGGCTTTGTCAATCCTCCTGTTCTTATTTTGTTCTTTTGGCATACACCAGTTATCTATTTGTTCTGCACCAAACAGATTATTAGCGCTTCCTTGGTATCAAGCTTCGAAGTGTCCTTTGGCTATCATGAAAATCTCGGCATCAGCCCACTGGAATTGGTTCTGTCCCGTTTTGCAAAGTCTATATCCTTCCATAATCCCTGAGTTACTTGTCTTCAGATACATCCTTTGGAGCTTGAGTCTATGTGGGTGATGTGCCTCTTTTAATATGAGTTCTGGCGTTGACATGCCAGTAAGACTCCGCTACCGGACTATGGATTCCTACAAACTACTTAAAGCTGATATTCAGTTTAATACCGTGGCTCTGTTGGTCCGAGTACTTCCACACTTATTAGACTCGTTACAGCTATCAGCTCAGGCTCACTATAGCTCTCTTATACTGTCTCTAGAAGCAAACTTGTCAAGAATCGCGTTCTCAAGGTCTTGCCAAAAATTCGGCATATTAATGCTGCTTGTTTCTCCCCCCGAGTTAGGATAACGATTATAGGGGGTAGCGAAATCTGCTTCCTCAAAAGCTTCCCGGGCCCCATCTAAGTCCAATAATTGTTTGATGACATCGCTGTAGCTGGGAGGAATTTGGCCCACATTTGTAAGCCTATTACAGAGGTCTCTACAAATTTGTTTGAGGAGCCTAAATCTGAGTGCGTGATTGTTGTACTCAGTTTTTAATGATGCATCCCCAAACCAAACCAAGAAGTCTGCAAAACTTTCTCCAGTTTTCTGAACAGCATTGTTGAGTGCAGCCTGGGACGTGAGTTGCTCATTGTGCAACCCAAACATTCTCCCAAATAAATCTAGGAATTCCTCCCACTCATGGAGGGCCAGGAGGTATGCTCCAACTCCTTGACTAAGCTCGCGTTCCACCATGTTCTGATAGTATTGTGATACAGCTCTGGTGAGCCAGGAGGATGCGTATTGGACTCTAGACTCAGTTGTTTTGTAAATGGTAGGTTTGGCATTAAACATGCAATAACAGTCGGAGACGAAAGTTCTCCATAGCTGTCTATTTGATACATCAAAGGGGTCTGGCTTGCAAATTTCGAGCTTTGATTCTCAAGTGATGGCCTCCCAAGCTGCTTTACCCATGTCCCGATTCCCATTCCCTCCCGAAGGTCCTTGTGGTCCAGGTTGTCCCAGGGCCCCTGGAGCTCCTGAGAATCCTGGGATTCCTGGATATCCCATATTTCCTTGTGGTCCTGGAGGTCCTGGAGGTCCTGGCGGTCCTGGCGGTCCTCCTCCCATACGTTGCGGTACATTTCCTCTACAGTGATTTGAGTGGTTCAAATTTTGTGAGGGAGGCTGTGAAGGGGGATTGTGTGGAGGAGATGGAGGTGGTGGATCTGCACCTCCACCCCCAGATCCCTCAAGTCAAGAATTTGCCGAATGGAAGGATTCGTTGTCATCTTCCTGGTTTTAGCCAAACCTGATTGGGATTTGTTCAAATCCACTGGAGAGATCAATCAGGTTTTTGGTCTCTCTCCACTTACCTTTTGAATGTGTGTTGAATCAATTTTTGTTCATGGAAGGGCTGTTGTTGAGGTGAGGGGGAGCATCATAGCTAAAAGTGGGCATTTCATTCAGACTCAAGCTTGGTACAATATTTTTATTTGCTTGACCCGTGTCAGAAGTTCGTTGGTTATTACTTTTATGCAGTGTCTGCTGCAAGCTATTCAAATGTTCGCTTTCTTCCCCCTTCTCCATTTGTGCTTGGGGTGAGCCAAACTCTGTTTCCCTCCTGCTTTCTTCTTCTGTTACTTCTGATTGACAGGTTGCTCACCAGAACGACTCATGGTCTAAGTGGTCTGGGTCCCTGGGGATATGGGTATTGTCGAGTCTCTCTGGCCCTTCTGAGCATTGCCCCAGGGTTTCGTGGCTTGGCTCCGAAGTTGGGAACCGTTTGTTGTATCACTTGAGTGTGTGGTGAAATACCCAAGGGTCCCAGGGGCACGGGAGTGTTGTCCCTGATAGGTTCATGGGTTTGTTGGTAATGATTTCCCAGATGCCTGTGATTATATTCTGCAAAGATTTGGTTTCGTACTTGAGGGTCATAAGCCATTGATGCTGCAATCCAATTTACTTCATTGTTGGATAGCCAGGCAAGGTCCTCTGGGGGTAAATCTCTCGGTTGGTCCATACGTTCTCTTAAAGATAAGTTGGTTTCATTTTCAACAGTTGGGGGTAATTCCCTTGGTTGGTCCAGTCTTTGTTGTAAGGAAGTATTATTCACTACAAAGGGGTTTGATCCAGAACTTTGGGTGGATTCTGCAAGGGATTGCCTTCATGGGGGTCAGTTTGATATAGGTCCATCAGGAAAAATGGTCTTGGCCCAGGGCTGACTTTAGGTTGACCCATAATAGCCTAAACAGACTTAAGGGAACCTAAGGATACCTAGGTCTCCTAGGCCGCCTAGGTTGTCTAGACTGCCTCAGTTTCTTTGAGGTCACCTAGCTTGCCTAGGATTTAGGGATAAACCTTGGGAATTTGAGGCAACCTGAGTAAACCTGAGTAAGCCTGAGCTAACCTGAGGTAGCCTAGGGTAGCCTGGGGTAGCCTGGAAGACCCAAGGTGACCAGGGTAGCCTAGGTTCCCTAGGTCATCATAGGTTTAACCCCTTTTTGCTGATGTCTCCATTTGTCCATAAGTATCCTTTCCAGGAGTGCCCTTTGGTCCTCCCAACTCATTTGATCTAGGCTTTCTCTCACTTGATCAGGAGCTAGATCAATCAATGAGTTCTCTTCTTCTGGTGTATGGTGAGATGTTCTGCTACTAGGGGGTGGATTTATCAGTTGATATTGATTATATGGCATTCCCCATTGGATTTGCTTGGCTGTACTAAAACTTGCTGGATTAAGATCCCCATCAGGATAATGAAGATATATATTGTCTCGGTTTACTGCCTGTCAAAGAGCATTGAACTCTTGCAACATTCCTGGATCCTGCAGTCTTTGCACTAGGTACACAGGCATGTTATCAAAGTTTAGTCAATCCAGTCCTCTGACTAATTGTATCGCGGTTAGAGGACTGCTAGGGTAAGTGGTATTTATTCCCATGGTCTCGATGAATACCATTGCTCTTTCTGCAATACTATTGACAAATTCTTGATTTTGATTTTGCATATACATGTCCCATTGCGCTCTAGTCACTGCATGGTCCTCTAATACGTCTGCTGTGTTGTAAGTATGGTCGTTTAGAATATTTTGGACATTTGTGAGCACTGGATTATTTCGACTATTAGGCTGGTTATTAGGGTGGATTCAACACCAATGTAGGATCCCAAATGATTCACGTTAGGAGAGTTTTGGTTAGAATTATTTCGAGAGTTAAGCCCTCGAGTATAGACCAGCATTGATTGCGAGGAGTAAGCACTCTTGCTACTGGGTCTTGTGCAATCCGTATATCCTTGATTTCTTCCGTAATTCCTTCCCCTATTACTGGGAGTATAGGACCACAACGCCGAACAGTTTGATTGCCTGGTGATTCATCTAATAGAGTCTGTCCACAATGCTATTGGTCTACTAAATTGAGGAAGCTGATTATTATTGACTTGTCTTAGCTCATTGTCAAGAGTGTGGGGATCTTGTGACCCCATCCAAGGGCTTTGTAATGGTTGTCCACTATCAGCCACAAGTCTAGGTTGGGTTTCTGGTGGAGTGGGCAATGTCTGAGCTGCTTGTCCCATGTTTCTATTAGCAGGGGTTCCTCCCAAAGTTTGGGTTGTAGACTGGTTATGATTGATTTGAGTTGGGGTATTGGGGGCGCTTCAATGCCATGAGCCATCCGGTTGTCTAACGTGGTGAGCTGATGATGGAGTTGTATTGTTGTTGCCAGTATTGGTTCAGGAATTCTTGATTTCAGTGGAAGTCACCATCAGTCTGGATGATACAAAGTTCTACTATTATTTTAGAACTGTACTGGTCCTAAGTCCTAGTTACTATAGTTGTACTATAGTTGCAATTGAATGTTGTATTCAAATAGTCTATTAGTAAATAGACTTTGACAAGGGTGTATTGTGGTGAGCAGACTGATCGTTAACAATGCTGGTAGTTCAGTATATCCAGGGGATTAAGTACATTGAGCAATATGCTCGGAATGGCAGTATTGATTAGTGCCAATGTCAGGCACTTGATAGCAAGCTTCAATCACGATCAGAATTGTATTGGATACAGATCAGTGGTATCAATCAATGTCAAAGCATTGTTACAGAACATTGAGAACTTTGTACAGAGTCAAGAAGGAAGAAAAGAGAACAGAGGCAGTTTGGTAAGTAGTCAAAATAGTAGAACTGAGGTTTAGAGGCGAGTTTGGAGGGCTTTTATAGCTGGGGACTCGTACAAAAAAGGAAATAGCAAAGGATGCAGTACCATTAGTTACGGTGGACCTAGTTACTGTAGCAAAATAAAGAGATGGAGCAGTGCAAGGTTTCTAGAGTATGTTACTGGTGGTTATGGAGGCTGTGGTTTGGTAGTTGGGGTAGTATTACTGGGTTCGGGAATAGTAGGCGCGTCGGGATAATAGAAGTGGGAGTGAAATGGGGGGGACGGGTCATAACAGTTTTAGAGAATATCATGACCAGATACGGACACCTGACTAATGAATCTCAAAGAGTTCTGACGTGGGGACCTCAAAAAGCTGTAATGAGACATAGGAGTTCCACCATACAGGTACTCCTTGTACCAACCAAGGAATTCCCATCTCCTAAAAATGGGAATGCAGTGTTTTCACTTAAGAAAATCATACGCTCACTGATCGAGTATGTGATATCTTGAAGGAAATATGGCAACGGTCTGTCTGGGAATTGTGATATCACAATGACAAGTACGAGATATGGGAAACGTGTGCTAAAGATGGGGAAGACCCTTTAATTGAATCACTGTCTCGTGCTGTTCAGTTGATGAAAAAGTTAAATTCAGCACCGTGCATCACTTGTCTCAAAGTGATTAACAAGATTCGGGCATCAACTCAAATCTATTTATATGATAGGTAGCCTGTCAAAGATTGTGACAAGGACACCTTGGGGCATGGAATTTATTTCCGTGATAGGTAGTCCATCAAAAATGGTGACAAAGGCACCTTGGGGCATAGAAAATAGAAAGTCAGAAGAAGCCACATGCTAGCAGCAGATGCACAACTTGGGACTCCGACATGATGGAATGGAAAGATGTGATATGAGGAAAGAACCCCTGGACCCTGCATAAGCAGGAAAGGCAGACTCACATCCCAAAATGGATTTGAGCACTGACTGGGATATCCCGATCACATCACACCAGAATGTCTGGAAGAAGAGCACAGCAAAAGAATCATTATGGTTTCTACAGAGAACAAGAAATCAGGAGATTGCAGGGTCCAAAGGCCATGTGTCTGGACCATGCCAAATAAACTGGGACACTCAAGTGTATCCAGTCGGTCTCTTGCCAAAGTAGGCAATGATTTGTCAAGATTGCTGTGACTGATGGGATGTGCCAAAAGAGCAGCAGACCCTGACTAAATGTGAGCGGCAACTATGGAATGCACCAAGGCCAGTCGATTGAACTGAGTGCCGTGATGGACTTCCTTGGCAAGAGCAACTCAGACTTCATAAAACAGTCAATGCCAGTCAATTACCCAACTCAATCCAGGTATCTTGCCAAGATATGGCTTCAACTTGTTCCTCAACCAAGGACGGTTGAGATTTTTAGTTTGGGGGAGATGATACACCAATTTTTTGGCTAAGGCTAGAACTGCGCAGAACCAATAATCCTAGGTTCTGTTGGTAAAAAAACACAGTTAATAAGAGAACTATAGTGAGCCCAAGCTGATAGTTAAAATCTACCAAGGACCTATTCTACTCAAGAGGTTGCAGAGTAATGGTACGTGCAATGGTACCATACTTAACTTTGTGAATGCACCTCGATCAAAGTCCTATGTGTGGTATGGTGTAGCAAGGCAAGCTTGTTGTATAACAAGTTGCTGACCAAGGCAGATAAACAAGCCCACATACCAGTTATACTAGGCTAGGTCATCAAAGGATATACCCCAGGGATTGAAGTCTTAAACGAGGCATCGCTTCCGCGATCAGCTCACTGAGGAGTCTACATGACACTCAAGTTTATTAAATGAAGCAAGGTGGACCGAGATGAGGAAGTACCATAACGGGTGCCCTCAAGGTTGACGCTCATTGGAAAGTGTCCAGGCAGATTGCTGCGGCAATCCAATGCGGCCACATGACCCACTTGCTGTAGCTACTTCTAGAGCATGGAAGGACCAAGGAGCGTTTCTATCCGAGCCTTGGCATTTTACCGAGATCCATATGCTACCATGCATCTAGACTCGAGAGTCAAGACCGCACGGAACTAGGGATAATAACCAGTCTCCCATTGGCAAGGAAAAACATAGAAATACTTCTGAGGGCTGTTCTACTAAAGGAACTGGCGAGCCTTGTAAAAAGGCAAATGACTTGAGTCAATTCCTTCCTTGTATTAAATTAAACCTTTTGGATTGAATCTGATTGGGGTGATTGTTGTTTGGTCGGTTTTCATACCTAGCACAAATTGAACTCATCACCCTATTGCCTAGGGATGTCTAAGTTAACCCCAGGTACCCTCAGGAAGCATGGGACACCCAGGGAGCCCAGGCTCCCCAGGCTGAGAGTCCCAAGGGACATCCCCTAACTCCTAGGGATACTGAGGGTAGAGAAGTATTCTCCAGGATATCTCTGGGTGTCCCTGGATATCCCTGGGGGAGCCCTGGGGAACCCTGAGGTGGCTCTGAATATCCCTGGAAATCTATTGAAGTAATCAGTTTAATTCAGCCCAGAGGCATTGCCAAGCAACTGATTTAAGTTCAAAAAATCATACAAATATTTTTAATATACCTATTTCAAACATGGTCATTTCAATTTTAGAGCATAATAGCACCTCAATTTTGAAAAATAATCCCATTTCAATACAAATAATTCTGGGTAGCCTGAGGTGTCCCTGAGTCCCCGGGGCTCCCCCTGGATCTCTGAGCTTCCCTGGAATATCTCTAAGCTTCCCTGGACTATTCCTAGGCCTCCTAAATGTATCTCTGAGCTTCCCTAGACTATCCCTGGACTATCTCTGGGCTTCCCTGGGATATTCCTGAGCTTTCCTGGAGTAGCTAGGGCTTCCCAGAGCTCCCTAGGAAAATATATCCTAGGGAAGCTCAGGGACCCAGGGCTGCACAGAGCTTTTCTAGGAACATTCCAGAGACATCTCAGGAATGTCCCAGGATACCTCAGCATTAGGAAAAATGGTCTGGGCCCATGATGACCCCAGCTCACTTAGGCAGCCTAGGCCACCTAGGAATAATGCAAAAACTTTGGACACCTCAGGTATCCTGAGCCTCCTAGGCCTTCTAGGCCTCCTAAGCCTCCTAGGAATTCTGAGGGTATCCTCAGGTTGCCTCAAGTTGCCCCAGGATGCCTCAGGACAGCTCAGGATGGCCCAGGATGGCCCCCAGAATGCCTAGGAGGCTTAAGAGGCCTAGGAAGCCTAGGATACCTGAGGTGTCCAAAGTTTTTGCATTATTCCTAGGTGGCCTAGGCTGCCTAAGTGACCTGGGGTCATCCTGGGCCCAGACCATTTTTCCTGATGAGGGTACCCAATGATATCTTTGGGCTACTCAAGGATGCTCTAGAATGCTCCTGGGATGTTCCTAGGAACTCAAGGCTTTTCAAAAAAAGTGGCATATCCAGGGGCTTTGAATTTTCCTCAGGGAATCTTGGGAGTCCATAGGATATGGGCATTTCCCTGGGCACCCTGAGCCACCCAGGGTGCTCAGGACTTTTCAAGACTACCTGAAAAAGCCTAGGAATTGGGGGCTTTAGGCACTTTTCCATAGGGTTTTAAGGTTCAATTCAATGAACTGCAAATAAACTGAAAATTGCATTGGATTGCACTGGAAAATGCACTGCTGAAGGCTGCACTGATGCACAGTTTAAATCAGTGCCAGTTCATGGTGCATTCAATTTTTGAAAATGACTTAAACTGCCTCACATCAGTTTAAATCTGTGCAAATTAATACTAATATAAACAGAGCTTTGAGCACTCTTATCATGCTGAAATTAAATTTCCAATAGTAAATACATGAGGACATTTACCAGCTGGGTTGGCATTATTATGCTGAGCTACTCTATCTTTAGATATAAGAATGACCAGTTCAAGCCAGTTTAAATTGTGAATTGCATTGAACTGTACTGAA
>ML769794.1:0-20119 GCA_009733575.1 Gymnopus androsaceus JB14
CTTGAATATCAGAAAAATTCCTGAGGATTCCTATGGATTCTAGCTGCAAATATTTGGGCTGCCAGACATCGACGTCTTGTGCACTCAATTTAACTTTATTGAGGTCCGGGAATCTGCAGAACGTGTATGTATATGTAAGCCCAACTGTGGTATTTACAAAAATACACTCACCGTTTTGCCAAAACATTCAATGCAATACGCAGAGAGTGTTTGAGTTCGACCATGGTGACGGTCAAGAGCAAAAATGATCACGCAATGTTACGGTCACGCGATATACTCCGACGAACTCGAAAGCTGTGGCCTGCACATGTTCTGATGGCTTCAACATCCTCGGATTTCTACATAGCCCTCTCTGTATTCTCCAGAGGTACTCTCGTCCCTCGTAGCGTCACCCATCAAGGATGCCAGAACTGTCTCTGGAATAAACGTCCTCCCGTAACGTGCGGTCTGTCCATAATTTATGTATAATAATGCCATGTGTCTGTACAGTAAGGTACGTTACATGATGGTCAATTGGCATAACATTGGATCTTCATTCCGAGAGCGTATTGGAATGCCCGCGTATTTGAATGCCGGCGTACTTCATCGCAAATTCGATGCAGTCGAGAGGAAGGAACCAAACCATGTTCTGAGCGAGAAAGGATTAGCTTTTGGTATACGTTCCGACCGCTATAAAACATACCCAGGTCCAGACAGCTCCAATCCATCCTGCGTCGACGCCATGGAGGTCGGTGAAGTCCCAGTTACCAAAGGCAGCAATGATCGATGAAATGAGCTGAGGATACAGAAAGCACCCATAAGAGCGTAAGGGGGTCTCTCCATGAAGAGGAATCCGTGCAAACAGGTAATAAAGATCGGCGAGCCGCTGAGCACTGACGGCGGGGACGACAGACACGATGGTCATCATCTACACAGCCGTCATCAATAAGCATCTGTGAAAGGGATGACGGGGGTTTGTTTTAGCCACACAATCAAGAATGGTATTTTGATTTCCGTGGGGCGGGATGAGTAGACGGCGGAGAAGATGACCCAAAGGGAAGCGCACACGCAGCGTACATGACCTAAACCCATGTTAGAAGAGTGGAATGGAGAAAAAAAAGTGGGCCTACCTCATGATATTGTATCGTCGTTTCCAAATCCACGTTAGAGTTTGACTTCAGGATGGTTCCCCAATATGGACTGGGGGGGGGGGGGGGGGGTTCCGACGTCGTCATGTGAAGGAATAAGGACGCGGTGGGGGGACTCGAGCACTGCGTAAGCCTAGAAAATCGAGGATTAGCGGACGCACAATAAGCATTCAAGAGCTTTAACGTACATGTGTCTCGGGGTGCATGTTGGGCGGGAACATCCCTGCAGCGAAGTTGACGCAGTCCAGGCAATACCAACACCATCAACACCATACAGCTTCTCGAGATCAACAAATCCCATTTCGTTCCTGTTTCGTATCTTTGAGACTCTCGACGAAGAAAGTGCCGTTGGAGTTGCTAACGAAAAGTGTACCGATGCTGCGCTGGTCCTGAAGTACGACATCGACACCGAGAGAATGCGTAGTCGATTCGACGATTGTGTACCCGTTCTCCTTGAGACGCACTGAAGAAGCATGAGGAAACTGTGCCTTTGCCCATGTTTTTGTATCAACCGAGATGTAGAGAAGGATTTCTCCATTGTTATTGTCAGAGAGATCCTTGAGAGCGACGACAGCGTATTTGGCCACTATGGCAAACGCGAAGACTCCGCGGGCATTTTTTCCAATACCCAAATCTTCAACTCTGTTCTCGTTCTGGAAGAAGTGTGTGCTTGAGAAAAGTCGACTAGAGGAAAGGGAATGAGCGCCCGTGTCGGAGCTCGTATCGAATGCGACACGGTAAATCAAGTCGGGATGAGCTTCGTGTTTAAATTCTTCGGTGCTGCGTGCGAACTGACAGCGAGAGGTTTCCGATAAGAGCACCTTGGGTTCATCTGAAAATGCCTCCTTGGTGTAATAGGTCTAAACCAAGGAATCAGAATGCGAAGACTGTATTGTATTTTTTTACGAACCACGTCGTGACATACGGCTCCCCAGCCTATCTTGTTGCACTCGGTTCCCTGATAAAGGATATGGCCGTACTTGCTGGGATCTGAATGGAAAGAAAGCGGGCGAGCGACGAGAGCTGGCCGGACAGGCATATTAAAGGGCCTCCAAGTCTTGCCCCGGTCTTCTGTTCGATAATGTGTAATTCCCATGGTTAATACAAAAGCCTTTAGAGCAAGAATTAGCTATTGAACTGAGCCAAGTTTCTAAGGAACTCACATAGGTCTTGTCGGATGGACGTTCAATGACCATTTCAGCTTCTCCTGACGGAATTAAAGAATGGCCTTGCGGGTAAATTTTGAAACGAGCTTATCTCGTGAGTTGGATTCTGAGCTACCGCAAGAGGTACTAGGAATACCGTCACTGCCTGGTCGAACGAACGGGAGTTGGAAACATGAGGTGCGCAGGAGTACGCAAGTGACAGTGACAGTGACACGGGTCTCGGATCACGGCCATGACGCGTTCACATGATGGGTACGAGACGCGGTGATCGTTGATCAACAAACCGCTGATAAAAGCCAGAGGACGTGTTCCACCAATTTCACAGGGACAAGGGCGTGCGGCACCATGGATAGACAAATCCGCACGTTTAAACCCTCTTAGAAGCATTTCGGGCCTCTGAACCTGGAAGGTGTAATAAGGTCGTGCGTGGCTGTATCCTTAAAAGTGAGAGGAATATCTGCACTTTTAAACGTAATGATGTCCTGCGTGGGCGTATCCTCGTCGAGGCTTAAAGTCATGGTGACGGTTCTAAGAGGAATTGAAGTGAGGAGTATTTGCGCTTTTGAATGAGGCGCCGACGCCATGTGATACCGGGCCGACACACCACTAGGCGCCTATTCCAATTTCTTCTGTCGCACAACTTGTAATCCAACGTCTGGCTCCGAAATCTCCTCTTCCTCATCGACCCCCATTTCTCCGATTTCTTCCTCACAATTTCCCATGGTCCCATAAACGGCGTCAAGATTTCCCGTATGTCTTTTCCAATCTTGTTTGCCATCTTTCTCCTGACTTTTTTCCCCCTACTTGTATCTGTCGATTCCCTCTCTTTTCTCCTCGATTTCTCTCTCTCAAATCGCTCTCAATTGGACCTGCTCCGTTACAGCCATCGATGATCCTTCCAAAGTTGTCAAGGTCATCGCTTCCGATGGCAAAACAGGTGACCATCGGGAAATATCTTACAGCAATTGCAAGGTCATCGGCAATGGTTCGTTCGGTGTAGTCTTCCAAGCAAAGCTTGTTCCTGCGCCAAAGGAAGGCGAGGACATCGCCATCAAGAAGGTTTTGCAGGACAAGAGGTTCAAGGTGAGTCATCACCGTCATTATTCTACAATCCATTCTCATTACCTCTCCAGAACCGTGAACTTCAAATCATGCGTCTCATCACGCATCCCAACGTCGTCGATCTCCGAGCATTTTTCTACACAAACGGAGAGAAGGTGAGACCACCTTCGACTTTACGGCTTTACCCGGATCTCTCATTGCTTCTCAGAAGGACGAAGTTTATCTCAACCTCATGCTAGAATATGTCCCGGAAACCGTTTATCGCGCCAGTCGTCACCACACGAAACTCAAACAACCCATGCCTATGTTGCAGATCAAATTATTCATGTACCAGCTCTTACGTTCTCTCGCGTATGTCCATTCAGTGGGAATATGCGGGATAACAAACCCCGGAATAGCGCGATCCCTGGTCCTTGGTACGCGGCAGCCTCAGATTTTTGGCTTACAATACACGTGGTTCGTCTCGAGCAATGCAAAGGCGTTCAATCGTTATTCGAAAAATAGGGCCCAGTCGTTCGAGTCGGTCCCAACAAGGTCTTCTTCAACGACATGTCCTCCACGCGAAATGTCTACTCTGTTCACAAATTCGACAAGAGCGAGTACTATCAAAGCCTTCTCACGTATGTGCATTCATTTTCATCAACAGCGAGCTCGTTTCTGACCAGATCTTGCAGGAACAACAACGACCACGCGTAAGTCTATTGCTGGCGACGCATTTTCTCAACTTTCTTATCTGATTCTTCTAGTATGACCACTCTCGAACACACTCCTCATTCTATGCGCCGCAAAGGCTACGCTCCACACTACGTTCCCGCCAACCTCGCCAAATTAAAAGTTGAATTAGAAAGTAATAAGCCAAAAAACAGATAAGAAATTACTAGCTACTATAATACACCGAATCCATGTTTAGGAACTTAAAAAGATAGCGTTACTCCTCCATCACATCACTGTCATCATCATGAGCATCTTCATCGAAGTCATGCTCAGATTCTTGCTCGCCATGACCTGCAGGTTGTTCTCCATTGTCCATTTCTTCATCGTCATCATCATCATCCAAATCTTCCTTGTCAGCAGTGTGTTCCAAATCCTCTTCATCTGAATCATCTGAATCATTGATTGCGCCATGTTCCATTGCATAGATTTCTTCATCTGTGGGGAAATTGTACTGAGAACGAACCGCATTGCCATACTTCTGCATGAAGTCTTCGTCGGACATTTTGAGATCCTTCCAATCATCAGAGTGATTGATCACGGTCTCCAGGGGAAGAGCAATGGGGGAGTTGACATAGCGTGCTCGAATGTAAGCAGGGAGTTTGTTGAATTCAGTGGGATCATGCCAGTCCAAAGCCACCTTATGACTGGGTAACCCTTCGAGCTGGCTGAGCTTCTTGTCAGGGTGCATGATACGAGGAATCCGTTTATATGCATTCCTTCGCTTTAGTAATTTCTGAGAAGTTTCGATGAAGTCATCCACCCCACGTACAAACGCGGTGGCCTTTGTACTGCGACGCAACATGACTAGGATGTGGTAATTGCCGTCAGGAGCGTCCTCATCATCGGAATGGCAAGACGGTTCGGAGATGAGTCGCTGAGTACGAGTTGGCCAAGCTTGCTTGACATGAAAGTCCCTTCGAAGCTTGCAGCACTGTCAAATGCTTTAGTTTCTCCTCTAATTCCTTTTCGAAAAAGTACTCACTGCTTCTCGACGCTTATATACCTTGTTTCTCGCGAGCGCCTTCTCAACACTACCCCGTTCCTTTGTCTCCCTTCGCAGCATGCTTCTCCAATATGAAAACAGATAGTTATTATAAAGCTTGTCGATTAGGTGAGCGTTTTCCAGATGATGAAATGCAACTTGTAGATGTCTACATTAGATTCCATCAGTGAACAAAACGATAGAATTGAAAGAATAGTTCACCTGTAGCCAAAATTTACCACTGTAGCCTCAAAGGTCTTGTTGAAGACTTGCTGGTGGAGTTGGTTGTACAGCGTATCTGGTCCTGATAGAATGTCCGGCTTCCAATTTTTGAGTCCTGACGCTTTCACCATTCCCAGAATGATGCGAATGCTATGCTGTGGGATGTGAGCAATTTTCCCCCCATACGTGCTTCCTCCAGACATAAACACATCCTCCCTAAGTTTTCGCAGTCTTTTCTGAACTTCACGATCATTGGGATTTATGACCTGCATATTTTCGTCGAGAACCTTATAAGGGTCAGGGTTATTTGTGAATCTGAATGCAAAAGTATAAGCCACAAGTTCACAACAAAAAGCAGAAGAAAACATACTTGTGTTCCAAAGCTTCAATCTCTTCCGGAGAAGGTAAAGTGGGAAGAGCATCCGACTTGAAGCATCCACTAAGTAGATGCACATGCACCTCAATGCATGCCTATCATAAAAAGTTATTAGAGCTCCAGTCTACTGCTAATTAGATAAACTCGCCTTGAAGTTTAGCAACGTTTCATCGTCATCCACGTTTAGTTGCTTCTTTCGAACATGAAATGGATCGTGGGCTGATGGCTTCTTGGGTGAAGATGTAGACGACTTTTTTGATGGAGAGGACTTAGGAGCCTTTCCGGGAGAGGAAGAGGGGCTTGTTTTAGACTTCTTATTGGAGCGAGGTGCGTTATTAGCTTCGGAGTCACTGTTGTTACCATCACTTGGACAGGAGCATTTCCAATTTGTAGGCATTGGCATCTAGAGCATCAGAAAAAACTGTTTTAGGCCCAGGAGGATCTAAGGTCACCTAGTCCTCTTAGGCAACCTGAGGCTCAGGGTGTCCTGGAGCATCCTAGAATTTTAAAAGGACACCTAGGATGACTAGGATACCTGAGGTGTCCAAAGTTTTACCCTTTTTCCTGGGCCAACTAGGATGCCTCAGGTTGCCTAAGAGAACTAGGTGACCTTAGATCCTCCTGGGCCTAAAACAGTTTTTTCTGATGAGAGAGAGCAGTAAGAATGATGTGAAACACAAAGTCGTGGAGAGCCCACCTTGGTAAAAGTGAGTGAAAATATAGTGCTTATGTGGTATGGCAAAGACAAAGATTATTTGGAAAAGACATGGACTGCTAAGTGAAGAAAAGGGAAGAAAGGCCACAAAGCAAAGACGAAGGAAGGTGTTGTTGGGTGCCTCGTGGCCTACCAGTGAAAGGGATAAGGGATGCAAGCAACCATTGAACAACAAAGCGGAGGGTCTTTGCACAAAGAAAGTCAAAGGCACGGACGGATAAATGTGTCATCTCCTGGTCTTGACTCTCGTCATGGCATTCCAGTGAAAGGGATATGTCATTAGGCGCCAATTGCAACAAGCGCTGATGATACATACAGCTTGGACCTTTCCCAATTTGTTCATTCACTCAGGTATCCCACGTTGCAAGCTTCTCTAAATAATGCTGTCATCAATTTTCAAGGCGTTACTTTTCATTGAACATAAAGAAGATCACTATTGAAACAAAGGCTCTTGCCTCATTTCCCTGTGACAAAGGCCCATGCCTTGTTTCCCATTAAAAGACCACGTTCAAAAGCCATCATATAAAAGCCATATGTGCTGGAGTGCTTCCAATCATAGCCTGCTTGTCCAGCTCACAGATAATATTGTGATGAACACCAACAACCGCCAACCTCAAACCTGTTCGTACAGTTTTTTTGACCAGCACCTTGGCAATTGCTGATTTTCGAGTTGGTCTTCATTCCAGTTGACGAGGGACACCTTACCCTTCGATCTATAGGCGGTGACTTGTTCCGTATTGAAGAAACTCATATTACTTTTGCATGTCAAAGTTTCCCAGCCCACTTGTTGGACACCAGTCGCATTGTTAATACTTTTCTGGACACATCTGTTTTGAACATCATGCTCCACTTCATGTATCCTTCCCGAGCTCCTCCCGACCTCCGCAGCATCTCCTTTGAGAAACTGAAGCAGGTGTTTTTGCTCACAATCTCGTGGGGTATGCCTCTTGCTGAGGACTATTGTCGGTTTCACTTTCAGTAAGGGCTTTCTTTCCATGTCTTCTTACTGTAGCTCACCACATCACGTAGACACCATGCGGACAAGCATTCCCTAGCCATTTTGGGATTTGTAGGAGACTCTGCCACTTTATTGGCCTCTCTCGCGCCCTTCATTATGGATGTTACAATTGATGTGATGCTGTCCCTTGGAGTTTCTCCCATGCTCTGTGTACGCTGGGTAAGTTGTTGGCTCTAGCCTCTCTTGCGCAATTCTCAGACAAGTGAATCTGCAGGCCATTTTTTGTGAAAGATGTCTTTTTGCCATGATCAAGGCAGAAGAAAAGTTGAATGAACATGATGGTTGCACTGCCTGGAGAAAGGCTGTAAAGCCTTATTTGCAAAGACAACTTCATGCAGATGGCCAGCTAATGATCTTGCAACTCAAAAAGCATGTCACGGATTTTGACTCCGAAAGCTTGACAGTCCACCAAGTTTTTGAGTCTGCCTTGGAGAAGATCAATCAGTTTTGGAAGGTGAACAGCTCTAGTAGATCCATGGACTCGGGGGAGAGTGGTGACAACAATGAAGAGGTTGACGAAGATATGGTGGATGAGTTGAATGACTTGGATTCCAGCTTTGGGCATGAGCCAGAATTCATATACTGTTGCAAGAGTCATCTTCAAGAGTGGAGGAATGCAGTAGTGGTCGAGTTGAGCAAAGTTCAGTTTTAGTGTCCATTTTTTACTTTCCATGACTACTATGACTTCAATGCAGTGTATAGTTTTTAGAAAAAATTCATTATGTGTTATTCTAGCTGCTGTTGTGATGATACCTTCTCTGCTCAACTCAATGTCTAAATTATCAAAACCGCTTGAAAAAATTTATGCAGGCTATTTTGTGTCATTTTAAAAGCCTTGGAATTGAACAAAGAACTTTCAGGCCACATTGCACCACTCGCATGCACTCCGACTCGGAACACTCTACAACTGAGCTGGGAAGGCTCAGTTGGTGCAACACATTTGCGGATCAATGTTGAGAGGTAAGAAATACCCTTGACATGTCATGACTGTGTTGCACCATCTTTTGTCCAGTTAGACCTATAAGTTGCCAGTCAGTTAATTTTAAAATGATAGCAACTTGAATGTAAGCAATTAGACAAAGAATAGTAATGTACATACCAAAGCAATATGCTATCTAGAAACAAAATTTGGTCACTTGCTCCATGTGTTTCTCCATTGCAATCAGTACAAACGGCGGATTACAAGAGATATAAATAGTACCTGCCGAGGTGGTCCAGGACAGAGTATTGGCATCACCATTGCATTTGACTTCCATCTCACCCTCACAACCCTCTTCCATCTCGCACTCACAGTTCTCTCCCATCTCACTGTCTATCTCACTAAGTATCTTCCATCACACTCTCATAGTGCTCAATCTTTGCCAACCCCAGGGAATAGATGTAGCTTATGGCATCATGTTTCACCAATATTCCAACTTTAACTTGAAATTCAGCTTTGTGTTTTAACTTCAAATCACATGTTCAACTCAACTTTCTTCTCAACTTCAACTTTCTACTTTTGTTACTTTGACTTTAACTTCAGGGGAATAATACTACTACTTGTGGCCATGCATATATGTATCAACTATACAATATATTGTTTAACTGGTAACCTATCAAGAGGAGCAAGGCACAATCTGATTGTACCATTTTGGGTACTTTATAAGTACAAGACTGAACTCATACAAAGTGTCACGTTCTGTAATAAGTATCTTTGAGATCTAGGTGGATTTTGGGTCTTTTCAGAGGTCAAAGCTGTTAGGAATTACTATATAAGGTCATTTAACCATGCATTAAGTAGGCGCTTATAAATCTTAATGCCATTTAACAAGTGCTTGAAATGCATCAGCAAAACCTGTATGTACTCCAGAGTGCTCCAGAGCACTGACAGCTGTCAAAAATTCATCAAACTGCTCTGGAGCACTCCGGAGCACTCTGGAGCTGGTACCCTTGCTCCAGAATGTATTAAGATGCCTTATCAACCATACAGGTTTTGCTGATGTGGTACAGGACTTACTTCCCAGGTCCCAGAGACATCAGCAAAACCTGGATGGTCGATAAGACATCTTAATACATTCTGGAGCAATGGTACCCTCTCCAGAGTGCTCCAGAGTGCTCAGAGTGCTCCAGAGTGCTCAGAGTGCTCCAGAGTGCTCAGAGCACTCAGAGCCATTCAATTGCTTTTTGATGGTTTTTTGATGGCTTTTTGACAGCTGTCAAACCTGTCCAAAAGCAATTAATGACTCTGAGTGATCTGAGTGCTCTGAGCTCTCTGTAGCTCTCTGGAGAGGGTACCCTTGCTCCAGAATGTATTAAGATTTCTTATCAACCATCCAGGTTTTGCTGATCGAAGTCAAACTTGTTAGTACATAGATGCATTTCATGATCTCAAATTCGGAATGCCCTTGACTTGCACTAGAACAACATTCATAAAGTTGAAGTTGGCATACACAAAGTTGAGCTTGATGAACTGAATTTATTCAATTGCCATCAAAACAAAGCAGTCAAAAGTCGGAATATTCAGTGAATTCTGATGCCATAGTCACTTGCCAGGAATGTTGAAGGCTTCCAGTGAGATCAAGGAAATGGAACCAAAAGTAAACATGGCTCAACCATAGGGCAAGTATGGCACCATTTTTCACAAAATATTTTGACTTCAACTTTGATTTCAACTTCAGGTTTCAAACTTGAAATCACATGTTTAACTCAAACTTTCAACTTTGGGACCAACTTCAACTTTTGACTTTCTCTATTTTAACTTGAACTTTAGGGCAATAGTAGTAATACCTGAGAACACAAGTGCTTCAACAGTTATTCACAGTATGTCAACCACAGAATACATTCTATCCAACTAGTAACCTATTTAAAAAAGCATGATACCAATTTTCTCCAAAAATTTCAACTTCAACTTCCAGAACTTTCAACTTTGGGACCAACTTCAACTTTCAAATTTCTCTATTTTAAGTTGAACTTATTGAGGCGCAAGTACATCTTGTAACTTGAAAGTTGAAATCCCTTGACATGCACTAGAAATAGTATACTTAGAAGTTGAAGTTGAACAAGTCAATGTACACACATGAAATCAAAACGGATCAATCAAAAGTCGAAATATTTGGTGAAAAATAACTTCATAGGCAAGGCTAGTGTATGTTCACTTGCATTTGACAATCCTCTGGTTGTGTTTGCTGTGCAACACAATTTCAAAAACCAACACAAAACTAAAACTAAATAGCAGTCAATCACATAGCATCAGGTCATTGCAAAGAACAAGCAGAAGAGACATAAGAGTAATCAAGGGATTTCCTCTAGTTGCCTATCTTGCCCAAATCAAATACCATTCTAACTCTAGCCCAATGCCAGTGGTAGCCTCTGATCCCACAAGGGTAGCAGCTTTGGCATCTGTTATGATCTGTACAATAGATCAGATAGGTTGAGGTTTGAGAGTTGAGAATAGGAGTGAGACTCAGAAGTTGTCTGGGTCTCCAAATAGAGAACCTAATAGAAAACCTACTTATGTACTTTAAGGTTGGCTGAGCTTGGTCTGCGCATGGGTGGCATAAAAATGCACATCAAGCACATGTCAGTGGTATTGTGTACTGAGAGTTTGAGTGCAAGTGAAGTTCTGCTTGATCTAGGTCTATCTCATGAAGTAGTTTTCATCTGTCTGCGTTGCGAGCCCAAGGCCGTCCTGTTCATAGTCAAGCTCAAATCATTCCAAGTCAATGAATTTCACCTTGCTTTTGCAGTTGTTTCAGGCTGGGATGTGTTAAAATTGGTTCCGGATGCCACAAATGACACGGCCATCTTCAAAGAAAGAGAGGGAGCTATGCAAGGAAGTTTGGAAAGTGGCGGAAAGTCGGGAAAAGGCAGTGAGGTAACTTTTATCAGAAAACTAGTGCTGGTCTTCAGAGTGCCCATGAACAATTGGATTGCATACTGTAGAGAGATACTCGGCTCCACCATAGTATTACAAATGTAGTGTAAAAAGTATGAAAGTAGAGAGACAAGAGTTAATATATGTAACTAAAACTGAACTTGGTTCAACTCTGCAATCACTGCATTGTGCCACTCGTAGAGATGAGTCTTGCAGCACGATACATTGGGCTTAGCTGGGTTAGCTCCAAAACAGAAATCTTCATCCATATTGCCCATCTCCTGTGCCATTTCATTATCTCCCACTTCAATAATATAGCTCCCAGAAAAGGACCTGAGGTTGTTGACATTTGTTAACTTCTTCAATGTCAACTGAAAAACGTCTTGAACACTAAGTGAATCTGAATTGATGGGCTTTTTCACCAACAGAATTTTCAATTGGCCTTGCCCATCTCGCACTTGGTTTTTCAAATGGGGTTTTACAGTGTTCCTCCAGAGAGGACAACCATCGTGTATGTCCAAGACATTTTCAGCTTTGATCATAGCAAAGATGCACTGCTCGCGGAAATTTGCCTGCAAATGTGATTAGGGAACATGAGAGTAAAGCTAAAGAGAGCAAGCTACTCACCCAGCGAGTGCAAAGTCTGTGCGAGACTCCCATGTCCATCAAAGTGTCGGAGCGCAAGTCAATGATGAATGGCACAAGAGAGGCCAGTAGAGGGGTGCAGTCTTCTACAACTCTCAAAACCGCCACATAATGTTCCGCAACATGTTGTCTAAAAATTGCTTGAGTTATAACAAGAAAAACATTGAGAAGTCCTTACTGAAAGTGAAAGCGACAGTATTCCTTAGCAAGAGGCATCCCCCATTGCTTTGTGAGTGAGAACACCTCTGCCAAGATATCAATAGAGATCCCATTGAGGTTAGGCGGAGCTTTAGAAGGATATATGAAGTGAAGGACTATCTTCAAAACAGAGGCATCCAATGTGGTGTCCACAATATGATGGGTGTTCAGAAGATAAGAAGGGAAGGTTTGACAAGCAACTGGAATATGACTTTCTTGGATATGGAACAAGTCTCCATCTACTGAGCGAAGGACAATGTCACCCTCAAGAACTGGAAAAAGCTAAGAATTAGTAGTGATTGCAAAAGTTCTAGCAGTGTACGTACATGTTTGAGACTCCATAAAGAAACTGGTGCAAGAGTAAGTGATAGAGGATGTGATTCTGAACGACACCATGCATTGGGGTTTTTATACTTACTTCTAGAAAGGCTTCTTTGTCTCTAGATGTGCCAATTCAGAAGCAGACATTACCTTTGTCTCTGTGAACCAGGCAACGGCCTTTGTGGGGTTGCTTGCTGTTCTTGATGGGTAAAACAAAGGTTAGAAAAATGAGGCAATTTAATTGATGCAAGAAAGGAATAATTGAAGAACCAGTAACTCCCAAGTAAGAAACAGCCTTTCACATATGGATCATTGACTTAATTTTTAGTCGTTCTCCAACCATAATAGATAAGCTACTCAACTCATGGTTACCAGCAAGTCTTTGTCTGGATGAAAGGAATGGGAGTACACCGCTAGTAGTGGCGTACGAAGTCTTATATGAGGAAAATGACGCAACTCTATTATGGTTCATAGCTCAATTCCAATTCAGACGGATTGAAGCTCGAACTTTCAGTAAATGTCCAAAATGCTATTTTTCATACATATTCTGAAGCAAGAAGCTTCAGCTGACCCAAAAACATCAACTACCGAAGCCGGCAAAAGCATTCCATTTCAGGACTGCTGAAATGGAATACTTTGGCCGACTTCCGTAATTTATGTTTTCGAGTCAGCTCTAGGAAATATTAATTTTCTATAATACCCTGAAAAAGTACATTTCTGGTATCTATTGAATTAGATCATTTCGCACAATGCTTCAGTCAGACTGAAGCATAATCATTGGCAGTGTGATTCTTTCAA
This sequence comes from Gymnopus androsaceus JB14, assembly GCA_009733575.1. Lineage (NCBI taxonomy): Eukaryota > Fungi > Basidiomycota > Agaricomycetes > Agaricales > Omphalotaceae > Gymnopus > Gymnopus androsaceus. The sequence continues at coordinate 13,198 of ML769794.1, forward strand.
GTGCGTCTATGGTCAACTTCTTCAAGAGGAATATAACGGAGGTCGAAACTTTGTTCCGGTGAACCAGCTAATTCTGAGCGTATAATCAGATTAATACCTGGGAGAAAAGACATTTTTGCTCACCTTCAATACGAGAAGAGTAGTTGAAGTGAAGGCGTGGTTCTGGGGAAGGAGCTGATACAACTTATAATCAGAACAATGCCCCTGAGTATGCGTATTTATTCACCTCGAGCTGTGTTTTTATGGAAAGAGTTTCGGTTTCGGAAAGCCTGCCTTTGTGGGAGAAGAGGATGATGACGCCGGTGAGTTCCTTTGTTGAAAAAACCACATAAGGGTTAGAACAAGAAGGCATAAACTGATTTAGACTCACCTCCATCATGCCTGTCTGCTCTCCGAGGGCTACGGGATCTTTCGCTGTTCGTGGAATGAGTATAGGGAGAAGGTCCTGGAAATTCCAAACGTTCTTCCAAGGATAAGTTCCCAGTTCGAGGATGGAGCCTTGGGTCCTGGGAAGGTGGATTGGCTGTGAATTTCAATGAATAAGTTCGTACACTTGGGTAAGACAAAGATAAAGAACATACTGGACTTATTTGAGATTTTCTCTCTGACATCATGAAGACTGGCTGAAGGCCCTCCATCACACCTGTGTGGATCCGCTGCTCTACGAGGACTACGAGATCTTTCCCGGTTCGCAGAATGAGTATGGGAAGATGGCCTTGGTACTTGTGATTCCAAATAATTTTCTGAGGATGAATGCGCAGTTCGAGGACGGAGCCTTGGGTCCCGGGAAGGCGAATTGGCTGTGAATGTCGATGAATAAGTTGTACAATATGGTAAGACAAAGATAAAGAGCGTACCGGACTGATTTGAGATTTTCTCTCCGACATCATGAAGACTGGATGAAGGATCTGGAGTGTAGAAATAAGGAACGTCATTGACATATAGTATTCCAACCATTTTACCTTTTCCTTCCACCACGGTGGCTGGTCCTGTAATAAGATGTAGGCGTGGAAGAGAGGTAAGATATGAATTTCATACCTTCAGTTATGGTCACGAACTCGGGGGACTTCAAAGCAGCAAAGATATCTCCGGATATATTGACAGGGCTATCCAATATGAACAAGCTGAGTATAACTGAAAAACATAAACTCACTCTGGTCCCTGCACCTTAATGAACCACCCATCCGACAGCCGCAGTTTAATATTCAGAGAAGGATTCTCCATCTATCAAAGAGACAAAGGCGTTATTGAAGGTTATCATAAGAAGAAACATTTCATACAAATATAGGTACAAGTGTGTTCAGAATTAGCGGTCGATTTTCTGTTGGAGATGTGATGTCGCCTGCTGCTTTATAAACGCTAACCGTTGTGCGGGACTCCGACACCTGCTTTTGATCAAGGGGATGGAGCAGTCGCAAACGGGTAACTTCAATCCCAAACCAATTGTCGTCCGTTACAGGGAGCAGTTCCGTTAGGCTTTTTGCAGTATTTGGCTGAAGGATGACATTCCTGTTCCGGGCAAGTAATCAAGACAAAGAAAGCATCCACACAAAAGCCGCTGCTTACCAGATTTGAGATCGCAACTTAGCCACTGACATTGGAGGCAGTGAAGACAAAGGAGATGTTAGTTGCAAGAGATGAGGGGATGAAAGATCGAGGGAAAGAAAGGCGGAAGAAGGCTGAATTCTGACGCATCCATTTTTATACCTTTTCCCATACTCGTGTTTTCTTTGTGCTAGAACATGAGGCAAACTGCAAAGAAAGATCACTCAATTCTCATGTGATCGTGTTATACAGACAAAGAACAACGAAGTATATTGATATGTATTACATGCTTTGTCTGGGGTTTGGAAGATTCAGACTTTTGTTTTTGAGGTACGTGAACATGCAGATCGCGACCTGCACCCATTCGAGCAGCTCTGCTTGATGGAACAAAAATGACACCTTGTCCTCCAACTGAGGTAGATAGATGTTCAAAACGAATTCATCGAGAACCATTCCCGACTCATGGACAGAATCTATATCGGAAGGAAGTACGGTGCGAACATGGTCGAGAAACGCCAGTGTTGGTTGAAAGAGCACGCTAACATGGAATGCATTCGGTTTGATCAACAATCGATGATGCTGGCCAGCTCCGAGGAGCCTGTTGTCCGTGCCAACCGAGGAAAGGGCAGACTGTACGGTGTTTTCTGCCGAGCCTTGTACAAGACATCACACCCTCTTCTTCGTTAGTTAAATAGTCGTAGACTAGGGTCTTTATCTGCAGGGGTCGACTGAGCTGATGATGGTCAAAGGCGGATTGCGGAAGCTTACCTCTGCTTGGATGGAAACCCATATTTCCACAAGAGGGAAAAGCGTACCAGGTTTGGTTCCTGCAGAGTCTTTAAAATCTCTTCGCTGTATCAAAAAAAGTTATTTTAAAGTGCATTAGAAGAACAAATCACTTACAGAACCTATCCTATTTGCGACTTCGTATATCACTCTCAGGCCCTGAGCAACAGCATCCATCTTTGAGTACAAGGTCCAGAGATCAGCGATGGATCAGAAGAAAATATGTATACTCCTTCGGACTTGGTAGTAGAGAATCCAAACATAGAGCTACGTTTGCCATATTCTGCTCTTTCTGATACTTCCTCGACCGTCATCTCAATTAGCGAGTATATTTCGCTCGAGAGTCGCTGCGCGACAATGTCAAGTGTGGCTCCTAATCGACCTAGGACAGCTAAAGATTCCAGTACCGTCTCCAGGTAGGCGAAGGAATCTGCTTCTGGGTTGAGTAGCGTTTGAGGATGGCGAGAAGACATGTTATAATTGAAGGAGGCTGTTGGCGCGGCACCGTTGGGCTCGTTTACATCCATAGGCGCATCATTAGGCCTCAGCGTGAGATCCTGCAGGAAATGTGCCAAACGGGTGCTCGGGAACGATGGTGAAGACGGTGACATGTCCGGTAAAACTGCAGGTGGTTCATCTTCGAATTCAACCTTGGGAACTTGATATACGGAGTCAGACAGCGCGAAAGAAAGAGGAGTGGAGACTCACAAGTTCGCTGATTTGGAGTATACAACGCCCATCGAGAGTCGCACCAGAAAGACTTGAGGAACAAGTGACTATGAAGCTCATCCACCAAGATTTCACGTAAAGCCTATGAATATTTAAATGAGAAATCGGACTATTGATTACATCCAGCACCTACAGTTTCTTGGCCTCATAGATAACTTCTGAGATCTGAGACTGCGCCAATCTCCTGCATGTCAGGCTTGTTGATGATTTTTAAATTTCGAACCAGAAGAACGGAGGCCTGCAGTAGGCGTTTTTCGGACATTAAAGTCTCAAGGAGATCGGGTATTGTCTTGAGATGTTCGCTAAATCAAGTCAATTGGAATTTCATGCATTATGGTCTTGACGACATACATCTGATCCAGCAGACGCATCATCTCTTCAAGAGTCTGACCTCTTGACCACATTTGAACTAAATCAGCTCGTTTGCTTCCCAAAGCTTCTTTGGACTCTTGGAGAGATGACCGCGCTTTATTCACCTGTGTCTGAGTTTCTGAAAGATGGTTCAAAAAGAGACGCGTGGTGGGGCAACGATGCAGCTAACGCCTGGTAGTACTCTATGTAAAGTTTGAGCTGAGTGGACCACGTTATAGAGTATTGAAACGCACTATCAACGGTGCCTTTTAAAGCACTGAAGAGTTTGTACTTTGTCTCTTGGAAATCATCCAGGTCTTTGCCTGCAGACTTTTGATCCAAAAGGTCCACAGCAAGGTCCACTGGATTAAACTTGGGGGTTCGGTCAGAGTAGTTTCGAATGTGAGGAGGGTGTATCCTACTTCGGGATCAACGACAAATTCCCATCCATCTTCAACTTCATTCAAGACGGCTGAATCTCCGAGTTAGCCTGCTATTAGCGAATGACCATCTGATTGCATACCATCGATATCTCCTGGCCGAGATTTTGCAGTTCTTCTACCTGGCATTCTCTTCTGATATTGCTGCTGCCTAGCCATCTCTGCCGCCTTTTCTTCATCTCGCATCCTCTGATACTCCATATCGTCACTTCCATTGGTCATGGCGCGTCGTCTAGTTCCAGCTGATTGAAAGGCAGAAAGAACAGTGCTTAAAGCCGGAGATGTGGCATCATCTTCGCTCTGCTGTCGCTGAGGCTGCCGGGATCCAGAAGGGGCATTGGGGCTGTTCCGCGCATTGCATGAGACCGTTGAATTTCCACTTCGGTCTAGCTCGGAATTTCGACTTCTCAATTCCGATCTCTGAGGGCGTGAAGGACCATTGCTGTGGCGAGCGGAATCAGAGGTGTATGAGCCGTTACTAGGCGTTGTTGGCCGTGAAATCTGTAAAGGTCTTGTTGCAATAGAGCCAGGGGGAGAAGTAATATCATTCCTAGAGACTGAAGGGGAACGATTTTGACGAGTAGGGAATGGCGGAGCACGCGACGTGGCAGTCCCGCTCGTATCCCTAGACCATGAGAATGTGGCGTTTTGGAACCCTATCTCGTCCGTCGATGGTTGTATGGCGTTCAAAGCTTGAGTCGAAGAGGGCGATTCAAACCCATCTAGCAGCTCGGTCTAAAATGCCAGGATCAGTTCGACAATAAGCGACTTTTCAGAAGATGACGCACATTGCTGAGAAAATCAGTAATCCTATCCAGCGAAACCTTCGCCACCTGTGCTCTGATCCAATACATGAATATAGCATCCATCCTTGGCATATCCGTAAACGGTCCAAGTCACTAGCAAAACAATGTTGACATATTGTGTGCCTTCGAGTCTAGAGAGAGAGAGAGAGAGAGAGAGAGAGAGAGAGAGAGAGAGAGAGATCTATGTCAACATTTCAAACAAGCTAAGTAGAACATACTTGAATTCGGAATTGACACAGTTCCGATTCCAACTCTAAATCTGCAAGACTTCAAATACTTTCTAAAGCCCATTTTCCTGCTCCAATTTAGAGGCATTTCAAGAGACGGCGGGAAATAAAAATCTTGATAAAGTCGAAATTGCCAATGGACGCAGTAACTCAAGTAGAGAATATATTTTCGGAACTGATCGGAAGTGAACTCTGGGCGCTAGAAATGGAGTCCGGCCAGCCGGAGATTGGATTGAGTCGGGATTTCTGTGCGCTTTGGGCTCATGTTAAATTCACTGGGATTCTGAAGATTCTGTAGATTCAAGCTCTTTGTTGGACACAAAGACCTGCAACACAGGCGCAATCTCGATCTGCCTAACTTTTCCAGACATTTGCTTTGTTTTCTTTCAAAGGTCCAAGTTGCAATGATACGCCGTGATACATCTCAGATCTCAATACATTTACTTTACGACTCCTTGCCCGATTGCCAGGTGAGCTTCAAAAGATGTTCATAATGACTCGGAAGCACTTAGATTCCGGGTGACCTGGCCGATGCCCCCGGTGTCACTGCCTGGAGTCCGCGTTGGCCAACCTTGCTCCGGTAGTTTCTGATTTGTGACTGGGCCTGTCAAAAAAAGATTCAGACATGGAACAGCATGAGACAGGCAACGTACATGGGAGTTGATAGCTGGATGGTCGCAACGTAGGATCGTTTGTCCCTTGGCATCAGCTGTGTTGGGTGAAATGTGAGGAAGTATAGCTAGGTGTTCATTCCATAGCTTTCGAAGAGTTGGGCGGAATTCAGAATCACTGCCGAGAGAGAATTGCTGGGCGCGAGTACCACTCCATTCAATGAGACTAGATTGTATGGCTTCATTCCAAATGTTGCGGTCGCTAGGAAGTCCGAATGGTAAGTCACTGACTTTGACAGTTGCACGAGGCTTGGGAGGTTGCGCGGGTTTGCCAGTCTCACGCTCTTCATTTGCGATGAGATTCACATCAGCAGGCTCGAGTTTAACCTCAATGACCTCCTTCAACGAACATGTTAGCCTCAGTGACAAATAACAAGAAAAATTTACCTTGGATGTATGGGCTTCTTTCTTGTGGCTCTTTCCAGCTCGTTCGGCCTCAATGACTTCTTTTGCGGCATCTTGTGCAAATTCTCCACCTGCAAGCTCTTCAAATTCGATTTCTGTACTACCAGCCTCATTGGCCAAAGACTTGGATGTGCTCGACGTCTTATTTCCGTAGACTATAGGCTTCCAATTTGCTTTAAGCCCACCAATCTCGGTTTGTTTGACTCGTTTAGTTGATGGCGGGCTTCGGAATTATTGTAAGTGAATATTTTTTGCGATGGAGGAAGATGACGAACTTAGCTTCACTTTCAGAGCTCGGTCTTTTTGAAACTATCTTCACAGGTGCACTGGGTGCTACATGAATATAGCATCCATCCTTGGCATATCCGTAAACGGTCCAAGTCACTAGCAAAACAATGTTGACATATTGTGTGCCTTCGAGTCTAGAGAGAGAGAGAGAGAGAGAGAGAGAGAGAGAGAGAGAGATCTATGTCAACATTTCAAACAAGCTAAGTAGAACATACTTGAATTCGGAATTGACACAGTTCCGATTCCAACTCTAAATCTGCAAGACTTCAAATACTTTCTAAAGCCCATTTTCCTGCTCCAATTTAGAGGCATTTCAAGAGACGGCGGGAAATAAAAATCTTGATAAAGTCGAAATTGCCAATGGACGCAGTAACTCAAGTAGAAAATATATTTTCGGAACTGATCGGAAGTGAACTCTGGGCGCTAGAAATGGAGTCCGGCCAGCCGGAGATTGGATTGAGTCGGGATTTCTGTGCGCTTTGGGCTCATGTTAAATTCACTGGGATTCTGAAGATTCTGTAGATTCAAGCTCTTTGTTGGACACAAAGACCTGCAACACAGGCGCAATCTCGATCTGCCTAACTTTTCCAGACATTTGCTTTGTTTTCTTTCAAAGGTCCAAGTTGCAATGATACGCCGTGATACATCTCAGATCTCAATACATTTACTTTACG
>ML769794.1:39830-51730 GCA_009733575.1 Gymnopus androsaceus JB14
AAGCCAGGTCGGACCGAAGTATAAACCGAAGCAACCAAAGTAGTTGCCGACCGGAGACACGAGAAGGAAGCGGACCGCCGACCATCTTATTAGGACGGGCCCTTGCTACGCCGAATGGTCCTGAAGGGAATAGAAGCAACGACACCGATCGTGTCGGTAAGAATGTCCGAGATGGACTTGACGATGCCGAAGGTCGTCGGTGAGTAAAGGATCAAGGCCGGAAGGCGTTGAGTCAAGTATAGGGTTAATCCAAGTCGATATTTAAACTAAAGACTACTATACAAGATGAGTCGGCTTATATACGGTAGTCCTTATTGTTTAAAATAAAGATAATAGCTTCCCGTACGATATAGTCGGCCGGGAAGGAGAATAATAAGTAATTGTTTTTGGTTAGAGTAATTGTTAAACGTGAGAATGAATAGGAAACAATAATAAACGGACCGAAAGGGACCGAGGTGACCGGCCCGAGCGGCTCGGTCACTTAGAAGAAATATCCAATATAAGTACAGAGGAATCTCGGTCGTCTTGGTAAGTGTACCGGCCGTAGCTGGCATTGGTCGTAACACTCCTGTGGTGTATCTTCTGGTTTTTAGTGTAATCCTAATTATCTACTCTCTACCAATGGAATACAACACAGCATCATTCAAAAATTTAAATTCACTTTCATGAGTGCAGCAAGATTCCTTTTTACCTCCCTCTCCTTTCGTTGTTGGGCTTTGCAACCCTCAGCCACCTCCTTATTGCCGCCTCTTATTTTGTTCTGGTTCAAAACCCATTCGGCCTCCTCTTTTCACTGTTGGGCTTTGCACACCCTTCAGCTACCTTATTCCTCCAATTTCATTGTCATCGGTCTGAACCTGTCAGCCTCCTTCCTTTTGGCTGTCATACCTTTAGCCAACTCCCTTCTTCCCTCTACTGTCCTCAATTTTTTTTGAACCTTGTACATCAGGTTCAGTTATCATTTTGTTAGGACATTTCTATGACCTCAAAACGCATTCCTCTTCTCCGCTTGTCAGCGTCCTTCCTCGGTGAACCTTTATTGCTCAGTTCCTTGCATCATCTGATGCAATCAAGACAAGTCCAGAGGGATGCTGGCCATGCCAGGGTTACATGTAGCCCTCATGAAGGAACCTGTTGTTGCAGGTCTCGTTGAGCTCACTAGCTTGATAAGAGAATCCTTGGATTCTGGACTCCATACTTTCATGTCTGGAGTTTTGTTTGATCCTTACTTTAGTATTTTAGGTAAGCCCAAGAGTAAGGTTTTCTTTTCTTTGCAAGGCTCTTTGGTGGTGTTTCGGGAGCCTTTGGCCTCGTCCCTTCAGTGAGCGTTGCTCTGGGAGCCTTTGCTCCATTTTGGTGTTCTTGTGCCTCCTCCTCATGCTCCCTTAACCTACCTGGGTCACCTTGTGTACTGGAATTGATCAACGCCGCCTGCCCTTGCTCCTGCACATGTGTTCTGTCAATTTCATTTACAAACACTTTCTCATTTTCTTAAGTTTAACTTATCATGGCAGCTTCTATTGTTCAATGAACAATCTCAGCTACACTATCTCTTTAGCTTCTCTTCCTTGGTCTGGCACCCATGTCAGAATGCTAGTCCTTCCCTTATTAGTTTAATACTTGGTATGACCTCCATGTGCATTCGCAACTGCTTTGAGCCTTCTTGGCATGCTCCTAATTAATCTCTGACAATCTTCCTGTGAGACCCAGTGCACAAAATGGATCTTGAACCAATGTATCCCGAATGTCTTACACCTAGATGTAAGTGGAGACCAAACATGACCACCCAGGATAACCGTGCCATAAGGTGGGTCTGGACAGTAGTATGAGTGTTGTATGGAATGGTACAAGTCTCAGAGGTGCAAGGAACAGTGTATGGGCCACCCAATAATGTAACCAGGAGGAAGCAGGTGGTATTGTGGTCCGACAACCAGAACTGAGTGGAAGCGGATGGAATATGGATGAAGGGTGGTCCAAAAGGGTGTAATATGTCCAAATATGGATAATGCGGGTGGAATACAGCAAATGTGGATGGAAATAGGGTGGAAGCGGACGGAGATAGCATGGGAGTGGATGGAATAGGGTGAAAGCGCGTGGTGCCAGAGGTTCTAGAGGTAGCAAAACCCAAATAGGAAGCTCCCAAGGAGCTTTGGTTGTAAAGTTGTAAACAGAGATAGAAGACAGTGAGCTCCAGACATAGATTTGGGATCTATGGATGGAGCCTCGCAGTGAATGCAATTGACAGTGGGCCTTTGAACAGAGCTCAGAAGGCACAGCTGGTTGGAACAGACAAAACAGAGAGACAATAGATTTGGAAACCAGAAAACAATGGTAACAGTGGTAATAACAGACTAGGGTACATGGACTCGGGGTGTCTACTTATATACTGTAGGGTGGCTGTGTAAGTCGTTGGGAGGGCTTGATGGATGGTTATCAAGTGCGGGAGGCACCCAGAAGCAGGATAACTGGTAATCACATGTGGAAAGTGCCCAGCAGGCAGGATAAATGGTAAATAAGCATGGGAAGCTCCCACAATTTAGGTAATGAGTACTGGAAGTATCTGCAGGTGGTTGCCAAGTGTGGAAAACATCAGTGGGTGGATAGCGGGTGCAGGGAGTGTCTGGAAATGAGCCAAGGCCTGACACTTCCTCTGTAATTTCTCCCCATCTTTCTGCCACTCTGTCCTACAACTCCCAAGCTCCAGAGGGTAGCTTGTCATATTCATTAAGTTTGTTTTTGAGGGTTGTCCATAGATGATCAATGGGATTGAGGTCAAGGGACTGTGCAGGCCAATCCATACAGTTGATTTCATGGTCATCAAACCACTTAGCAGCAACTTTGGAGGTGTGTTTAGGTTCATTATCCTGCTGAAAGATGGCTATCTCTGGATCAAGAAGCAGATTTGGCATGCTTTCCAAGAGATTGCCATCCAAAATGTTAACATACTGCTCCCCATTCATTGTCCCCTCAACCTTCACCAAATTCCCCACCCCTTCCCATCCTGTACATCCCCACACCATGATATTTCCTCCCCAAAACTTTACAGTTTCCTCAATGCCTCTGTCTCCTACTGATTCCCCCTTTCTTCCCCAGACATACTGCTGCCCATCTGACCCAAGTCTATTGATTTTGGTCTCATCTGACCAAATAACCCTCTTCCAATCATCTACAGTCCACTCCAAATACGTCTGAGCAAATGCCAAATGAGCTTTCCTGTGACCAGGGGTGAGCTTGGGCTTTTTCTGCCTTTTGTGAGGCTGTACATCGGTTTTGTGAAGGGTATTTCTGATGGTTAGAGTCGAGACTGGATGGGGGTGTTAGAAATAATAAATGGAGTTTGAATGATTGTATAGCCTTTTGGCCTTGACTGGGCCCTAAGGCAAACAGGTAACGTACACAAGTGACTACATACTGTATTTATACCTGTAAGAATGACTATGTCATAGTGCATATAGCCGGAAAGTGGGTACTATGTGAATATCTATGGTACTATGCATACAGTAAAGTGGCTACTGTGAGTATATGCATGGATACTGTGAGTGTATGCGCAAATATCTCCTGTGATATCATATATTCATAAGTATGTTGTAATGTGGGTTAAAATAGATTTTCTGTAAATTCCAATAGGGGGAGGAGTGGATTAATGTTTTTGGTCACCTGTGCTGCATTCTTGGCTCTGCCAGTGGAGATTTGTTTGATGAAAGCATTTTCATCAGTAGTAGAGAGCTTTCTAGGGCAGCCTGCTGGATGGCTCTCCTTGTCTGGGAGTGCTTCTTTTGCCAAAGAAGCAATCTTTGACTTGGATACCCCAGTCTGAGCAGAGATTTCCCTGGTAGAAGCTCCAGTGTGGAGCAGAGAGAGGACATTGTCTTTCTGAGAGGATGTGAGAGATCTCAGAATTTTGTTGATGAGTTAGATTTGTGCTGGGTATGAAAACCAACCAAAGAACAATCACCCCAATCAGATTCAATCCAAAAGGTTTAATTTAATGCAAGGAAGGAGGTTGTCAAAGGTTCCCTCGACTACTAATTGATTTGAAGAGAAAAGCACTTGACAGCAGCACAGGCAGTGCAAATGAACAAGGTTTAGGGAGGTTTTGAAAAGCCAACTAATGTACAACGACGTGCTGAACTAATCAAGGGGGAAAGCAAACACCAAAGCACAGGTCAAGTACGCCAACTCAACAAATCACTTTGCATATCCGAGGTGAAATACCCAAGCACAGGTCAAGTACACCGACTCAACAAACAACTTAGCGTATCTCGGGAGCCTTGTATGTTGCTGCACAATGATACTCCAACTCTCAGGGAATCCTGCGAGCTACCTAACAAGCTTATACAACCACTGCGCAAGTCACTCGAGTAGGCATTTTTAACACACTCAGTGAAGAGCGGGCAAGGGGTAGAATCTGTTGGTAAAGCTAGGTAACAATCCAAGAAGCTTCCTCCCTAAAACTAGACCAAGCCAACACTTGGGTCCAAGACCTTCCTAATCAACAATAGGCTCATCAAGGTGTGCACATTAGGCTCCACCTGTGTTCCTTAGACTGATGTGACCTCTCTTCGAGATTAAAACCAGGAATGCTCGACTTAATAGCCGGGAAGTAGAATGAATTGCCTCAGTATTATTGAGGTTACAAGAAGGCCACCTGTTTCAAAGATTGTAGAGGATGATGCAGACACATCTGAGCATGTACAAATCACTACAGGTCCTAAGATAGAACTGCGTTTCAGGTATCAAGTCTAACTTGTAATCCGAGATAGAATAGCTACCCTTATATACTGAGTGAGATATAATAAAATAGGAAAATGAGAGAAACTGAGCGAGATAGGATGAAACAGAGTAAGTAAATAGAAAAAGATAAAATAATGTCCATATATGTGTGTGTACTATGGTTTTGCCTCAATGTTCCTCTGCCTCATTTGTTTGTCTTCCTTGTTTTTTGGGATTTTTGGTCCAAATCGACTTGAGTCATTTTGCCTTTTTACAAGGCTTGCCAGTTCCTTTAGCAGAACAGCCCTCGGAAGTATTTAAGGATGGACAGGGTTAGGGGTCAACCCGGGGTTTTTGACCCAAGGGTTTGGAGGGTAAGGGAGGGTTTTGAAGGCTTTTTTTCAAGTGATATTATATCTATTTTACCCAAGGCCTTGCAAGTGGTACATCATTCTGTCCAATACCCTTGGTAAAAACTGGAGGTTTGAAGGGTAAGGGTATGGAGGGTAAGGGTGAGGTTAGGGCCTTTCCAACCCAGGGGTCAACCCCTGTCCATCCTTAGAAGTATTTCTATGTTTTTCCTTGCCAATGGGAGACTAGTTATTATTCCTAGTTCCACGTGGTCTCAAGTCTAGATGCATGGTAGCATATGGATCTTGGTAGAATGCTAAGGCCCGGATAGAAACACTCCTTAGCTACAGCAAGTGGGTTATGTGGCCGCATTGGATTGCCGCGGCAATCTGCCTGGGTGCTTTCCAATGAGTGTCAACTTTTGAGGGCACTCGTTAAGGTAATTCCCCATCTTGGTCCACCTTGCTTTGTTACATAAACTTGAGTGTTGTGTAGACTCCTTGGTGAGCTGATCATGGAAGCAATGCCTTGTTTAAGACTTCGATCCCTTGGGTATATCCTTCAATGACCTAGCCTAGTATAACTGGTATGTGGGCTCATTTATCTGCCTTGGTCAGCAACTTGTTATCCAACAAGCTTGCCTCGCTACACCATACCGCGCATAGGACTTTGATTGAGGCACATTCACACAGTTAAGTATGGTACCATTGCATGTACCATTACTTTGCAATCTCTTTGGTAGAATAAGTCCCTGATAGATTTTAACTATCAGCTTGGGCTCACTATAGTTCTCTTATTGACCGTGTTTTGTTACAAACTGAACCTAGCATTATTGGCTATATGCAGTTCTAGCCTTAGCCAAAAAATCAGTGTATCATTGTTAGAACCACAAATCAGTAAGATATGGTTATATATGTCACAAAGCTTGTGTGATATCATTATGATGTCTATATGACATCACCATGTAGTCTGAGTCATGATCTCATCAATGAGGGCTCACAATTGTGGAGCAAAGCTATTACAATACAAACTCAAAAAATTCTCTACATGGGTCACTGATTTGAATTGCTTATATCTCAATGAGGTTTGATCCAAACAAGGAAAACCAGATGTGTACATGGAGCCAGGATCTAGGGCCTTCTAGTCCACACTAATCACTTTTTGATATATCCAATATTTATCTTGCAAGTCCTGGATCTTTCCAAAAGTGTCAAACATGTGGACAATTTTTTGACCCACTGTAAGTGTTGCCATTCATAAACTGAGACATTGAAACCAAAGTTGAACATCAGACTTGTGCTTTTTATTTTGCTTCCTTCCAGTGTTGCAACCTTGGGACAATTTTCTTTCCTCCTGTGGTGGGCTCTTATCCATTTTGGCATTGGTTGTAGAGATGGGCATGAGTATATTCACGAGTAAAAAGGTTATCTAAATGTATCATTTTATAGCCACTGAAATAACCATCAGAATGCACTCAAATAGTGTGCAATTTGATGCGAAATTGACCTCTCTGTGAGCCTATCAAGTTTTGATCATTTTTTATCACTTTTGCACACCCCCCCCCCAGGCTTTAAAGAATGGCTGAGAAAGACAAGTTACCCAAGTCCTTAGGACTTGGGACCATTGGTCCATCCTGCAACATCTTCTATGATCACTGCCGCCAACCCTCTATCAGGATTTTCTTCCAAATTCTACAATTCTGGCATTTCCAACTCAAGTCATTGGATATATCTAGTGGTTGATGGCAAGACTGGTCAGTTGCATATGACCTCATATCAGGACATCTGGATGTAGCATTACTGCATCAGCAAAACCTGGGTGTACTGGACAGTGCTGGATAGAGCTGTCCAGTGCTCATAGCACCAATAGCACCCATAGCAAGGTCCCCATCTATCCAGAGCTATGGACTGCTATGGATCACTGTGGATTGCTATGCATTTCATAGGAAAGTCAGTTGTCATTCAATTCAATGCAAGGGATGTTCAACCCACTAAGTCCCAACATGACCTTGTTTTTGGGTCATAAGGATTCATGAACCCCCCCCCCCCCCCCCCTTCCACTGCCTATATATAGTAAAATCTTCCCACACTTTGGAGGATTTCCAACTTCAATTTGTATTACATAACAATTTTTTCTCCTTTGCACCTTTAAACAACATTTTCAGAGGCAATTAATACACAGCAATTCATCTAAGTTCAATTCAACCTGGTGTAAGTGCACTTGCATTGACAATATTTTTTGATGAAGGTGCTAAATTGGTACTAAAATGCATCATATCCTATAGAATCCATGTTTTTCAGGGAGATTGGAGATGTTAAGTGCTTTAAATAGTTTTTATAGCCTTATTACAGTAGTTGAATTCACCTAAAACACCCCCCAGAGCCTCAATAGTATGAAAATTTTCCGGCCATAAGGAATTCTCAGACCCCCCCCCCCCCCCAAGGTCATGTCAGTGCTTATTTTTTTGAACACCCCTTGATTCAATGCTAAATGTATTATGTGTTTGAATCAATTTAAGAATCATAAAATTGAACAATGGCGGAATAAAATCATTTATATCTTCATGTTGATATGTAGTACATAGATTCCAGTACATATGTAGTTCTAGGACAATGATAGCAGAGCAAACTAGCAAAAAGTCTGGTACTACTTAGTATAACTATGTGTTAGTACTATGAGACCATACTACATCTGGAAAAATTCCCTAATGCCCAGGAACATACAGTTTGGACTGAGGTATCCACAGGGTGACTGGGACACCCAGGATGCCTGCAGGAAGCTTAGAAATTTGCCCATTTCCCAGGGCAGCCTAGGATTTTAGCCAAATCCTGAGGACCTTTGGGCTTGCTTGAGGCTAATTCCTGAGTAACTTCAGAGATACTCAAGGATCCCTAGAATTAGGCCAAAGTCCTGGGCTACCTGGGGTGCTTGGCACTCTGCAGGATTGAATAAATGGAGGCTGGAATTATTTTAGGAAAATAGTTTGTAAACAATAAATTTTTCTGCCACAAATTTCCATTGAAAAACAATGAAAATACCACCTGAAAAATAAATAGAAAAAGACCATCTTTTCCATGGTCTTTTCCATGTGTAAAAGGTCTTGTAAGCTTTGTTCTTTCCCAATTGGAATCTTTGTTTTATTCCGCCATCAACATGTGGTACCCAGTTACTGCCAGTTACTGCCCTGCACTGATGGCACCAGATATTATTCAGCAGAGCCGCAGGAAGAGCTTTGTCATCATTATGGGTGCTTAACTTCTTCTCAGCATGCTTGGGGCTTAGTTATGGGGCAGCACAGTGGCAGTATTTATGCTCTTTAATGTGTGTAAAAAATACATTACAATATTCTATTCAAGTCTGTCTCTTTCCAAAGTGCCATGTAGTTTTGAGTAGTGCACTTGTATACATTTTTCTAGTATAATTAAGTGAAATTCCCCTTTGGAAAGGGAAACAGGGGATTAATAGCA
Organism: Gymnopus androsaceus JB14; assembly: GCA_009733575.1. Classification (NCBI taxonomy): domain Eukaryota; kingdom Fungi; phylum Basidiomycota; class Agaricomycetes; order Agaricales; family Omphalotaceae; genus Gymnopus; species Gymnopus androsaceus. The sequence continues at coordinate 48,362 of ML769794.1, forward strand.
TGTTCTCGTGGTAATCATTCAGTTGAAATGGCTCTTAGAATCTCAGGGCTCTATACCTGAGGTTTACTCAAGGTAGAAGAATAAGTGTATGGTCCATATCAGCTTGAATGTACCATATCTGAGGCTAGGGTACAGTTTTGGCAACACATTAGCAACTTTGATTTGGCTTGGGCAAGCTGATTTTAAGTGCTTGAAACTGTCACAGGCAATATGTGATACTTATACAATGGCTTTCAGAGAACCAGGGATCTGTTTTTAAAATAAAACATGGGAGAACATCATTTATCTGCTTCTGAGTGCATTGAGAAGATGAAGTTAAGCACTCTAAATGATGACAAAGCTCGTCCTGTCGCTCTGCTGACTAATATCTGATACCATCAGTTCAGGGCAGTAACTGGTGGTAACTGAGTACCATGTGTTGATTGTGGAATAAAACAAAGATTTCAATTGGGAAAGAACAAAGCTTACAAGACCTTTTACACATGGAAAAGACCATGGAAAGGATGGTCCTTTTCTAATTATTTTTCAGGTGGGATTTTCATTCTTTTTCAATGGAAATTTGCAGCGGAATATTTTATTATTTACAGACTATTTTCCTAAGATAATTCCAGTCTCAATTTACTCAATCCTGTGGAGTGTGGGTTGCCTAGTGTTGCCTAGGAATTGGCCAAATTCCTGGGCATCCCTGAGAGTGACCAGGCACACCTGGACTTGCCTGGGCTTTAGGTAGTTTTCCAGATGTATAAGTTTCAGCCCTTGTATGCAAGCATTAAATAAAGACATACTGTGAATATTCAGTGAACTTAAATGACTGAGAATCAAGATGGAGTTGGACAATCAAGACAAAGTTGAAATTCCAATGCGGATGATTCTGCATTTCTTATATACTGTTGGTGGGAGAGAATGACAAGTGTCAGATGGCTGCCAAATGGTGATATGAGTCAGTGATCCCACAGAACCTTATAGCAACTCATAGCAACTCATAGTTCTGTAGAGAACTATGGCTACTATGGCCTGCTATGGCTTACTTGGCTGCTATGGCCATTACCCAGGTTTTGCTGATGACTGTATCTGGTAGTTAACCCCTAAGCATATCTCTGCCTTCTACCACATCAGCACTCATCCAAAGATCTCCACCCATTGACTTCAACACTTCATTAGGCTTCTATAGATGAATGTCACTCCAAAAATCACAAATTTTCACTGGATGTGATAAAATGCCTGCTGGGAAATGCCTGGACCAGTCCACAACAAATAGAGATGCAAAAATAATTATCCAAAGGCACAGAGATGAGTCCAGCCCTGAAAGTATTCCTGAATATGACCCAGACCTAGAGGAATAAAGAGGCCATAACCTGTTAGACTAAGAGACACAGGAAGACACAGAGTCTATAGGGACATACTGCTGGAGTACAGATGAAAGTATTGGATAAGGGCAGGGTTGAGTAGGACTACATGGGTAGTCTGTAGATGACTAGATGCTACAAACACATCAGCAAAACCTGTATTTTGGATACTTTTTCCCACAGCATGAATGAGATTTCCTAGTGCTTCCAGCGCTTCCCGGAATAAATTTTAATAAAAAGTTGTGCAAGTCACCTTTTTTATTTCCAAATAAGGCAATTTTTGGCCTGCTGAGAGCGCTGCATCTGGAAAAGTCCCCTATTCCCCTGGGAGCCTAGGGACACCCCCTAATCCTGGGGAGCTTCAGGAAACCTGAGAGAAGCCTGAAGTTCCCTGGGGTCCCTGGTCTTCCCTAGGAGTGGAAAAAAATTTGATAAAATTTGCCTGGTCTCCCTCAGGCTCCCTGAAACTCCCTAGGATTAGGGGGGGTGTCTCTGGACTCCCAGGGAAATAGTCATTTTACAGATGTGGCCGGTGCTGGCCTGACCATCTAGGTGCTGGGGTGCTGGAAGCACTGGCCCGGCACTTTCGAGCACTAGCCACACAACACATGGCTTGCTGATGCTAAGGACAACTTCCAACACAGGTTGTGGCCATAGCACATTCTAAATCATCTAACTTCAGCGTGTACATGTTGAATATGAGCATTTCTTCTTCTTGAAAGGCATTTGCAATCACTGGTGGAGTCAGGTGGAGGGAGACCATTAAAGAGATTAGACATATACTCAGCATGCAAAAAAGTGACTGGATTTTTACTTACATGACTATTACCTTGGAAAACACACTATTGCACTTGGTCAAAGGTACCTGTTCAACACTTTTAGATGTCCTCTCCAGCCTCCATAGCAAGAATAAGCTGCTATACACATTTTACCCTGAAAATTTGAAAACAATTTCTGTAAGATGCCAAAATTGGGTATTTTCCTGCCAAATGGACATGATATAAAGGGTGATACATCATAAATCAGGACTCTAGATGAGTATTAGGACAAGATTGAATGTATCTGAGTCTTCTACAATAATCTTGAGCTTACACCAAGCCATGGGTTGTATGATTATACAGGCTAAAAATAAAAATCCGGTCACTTTTTTGCATGCTGAGTAGGCAGTTTCAGCATCAGAGATGGACATCTGGCACGGAAGGAAAGAATCCATGGCCTTCCAGTATTGCAAAGGCAAAATGGCGAATTTCAATAGGTTTGTTGCAGTCACAGTGAATGGACTTGAAGTTTTTGCTAAGGTAGATTTCAATAAGGATCTCATCAGACAAAGAGTACAGGTAAGAGATATGTCATTGGAAAATTTGACTTATAATGTAAACAACATCAGGGGATTCAATGCAGCCCTTAGTAGGCATGATACATAGTGGACCCATGTTTAATGGACAATTTAACCAAAAACCTGAGTGACATTTGCAATATTTATAATTTCATCTTGTGTACGCTTGGAAAAACATTGCTTGACAGAAGATAAAAAGTCAGGTTGAGCAAATAGGATGGGTTCATGATTGACTGTAGGACTAGGTGAAAGGAAGACTTTACTAAGGGTAGTTTTTTTTGTAAATTTTATCCGATCGCTGCATACAAGCAGGTTGTACTTGTTTTTACTCAACCGACTGTCCTTCCCTTCGGTCAGTGTCGGGGATTTTGCATGATAGTTTTATCGCAACTTGATGTTGAGAATGCATTTATTTAACAACAAAATTCTGGCTAATTCGACAACTTGTTACTTAGTGTGCCTGTTTGGATCATACTTCTCGACGTTCTTTGCGAGACGGCCCCATCTTCCACCATCGATCTCGAGAATCTCCTTGTACTCCTTACTATCAGCTCCGAACAATGTTCTTGGCAGAAAGGATGAAGGCGGCGGAGGATGAAATCCGCGAACGAAGGGGTATCTCCCATAACCCAAACATCCTCCTTCCTGAACCACGCAGCAACAGTCCCGACCTCTGCCTTCCACTTG
>ML769795.1:0-13940 GCA_009733575.1 Gymnopus androsaceus JB14
CCATGGGATTAGCAAAGGTTTGAAGGGGAGTGTTGGAATATCAAAGGTAAATATATTCTATCGAACTATACATGGAACGCTTTCTCGTAGTCTCCACTTGTTTGTATCACCATCCCATGCACTCCACTGTTATTGTCTCGCAGACTCCACTCAGTCTCTCGCCGTATCCACCTGCTCTCTCTCAGTACCCACTTTACCGTATGCATAGTAGCCACAAGTATTCACGCAGTAGCCACTTGCCCGATATATCGTTTGTACTTAGGACTGTATATAAGCTTAGGTACCATACCCTGTAATACCACCGTTGTCCCCCATCGATCTGTGTGATCGTTACTACTAAATCCTGTGTGGACTTACTGCTGCTACTTCCTATTTAGGAACGTAACTCTAATAAGCAGAGCCAATTACAAAAGCCACCAGCCCATCCTACGCAGCGTTTGCTACATGCTCTACTCATAGGCCTTGATCCTATGAACGATGCTATTCCAATCACTCAAATTCAGCAAATTAAGCATCTCTTACTTGGTTTGGGCCTGGCCGTACCTCTTCAAGATGCATCCTATATGGTTGCTTTTCATAGGAAAAACCGTGTTACGTTAATAGGTTGTCTGAATGAGAGACTCGCTCGCAAGGTATACAACAATGTTTCTCCGGAATGGGCAAGATATTATTTAATAGACGTTGTCAGGAGGTGCGTACGTGATGTGAAGTACCTGCTAACTCCAGTCACTGACCGAAATTTACGTAGCTCTTGTCCACCTAAGGAGACTCTGAATATTGGAACGATCAATGTCGCAATGTAGTTCTGAAACTACCTGCTCTTGATGAAGTTGCATCTTTAGATGCTGCTCCTTGGGTGCTCGCATGGCACCACTGGAATTCTGTGAAAGTGATTGGGTTTCACATGGCAGACTCAGCACAAGCATTTTACAATGCAATTTTGATATTATTTGCAAAAGTACTGGGTGATAGAGAACGTTCACAGGTGATGATTTTTTTCACTCTGCCAATGAGCTTAAAATGATGAGTGGACTGCAGATAACCAAGTTGTATGGTGTGCATCATGTTGATTCTTGCAAAAAGACAATCTCTTCCCTGAATAATTTGGGTAATGCGCTGCCTCTACAGAATGCACCCTACATTGTGACTTTCCACCAATGCCAGGGTAGTATGGGCATTGTTGGCTTTTCAAAGCAGGAAACTGCTCGCATGTTTTTTATTGCCTTAGACATGCCAAGGATACTTTTTGAGAGGCGCCATTCACAGGTCTGGTTTGTCCCCAGGCATATTTTTACTCTCCTATGGCGGTAGCGATTGGATTGACCGCTGCAAATCCCAAGTAATGCAGCTCCCGTCATTGCAAGAGGAATATCCCCACCGGCACAGGGAATTTACCTCGTAGCCTTTCATCACATTGATCATGTAGGAATGATCACTGTTGCTTCTGAGGACTCAGCGAGAGAGGTGTATGGAGCTATCTCAGAGGATTGGGCCAAAATCCTAATCAATCGCCAGGGAGATCAGGTAGATCTTTTAACTTTGCTTGCTCACATACTGACTATGGCTTCAAGCTATTGGCATTGCGTGGCTGCAGCATCTATATCCAGGAGTGTCTAGAATCAGCTAGCAAGCTGAAACAACTCCAGGCTACAGTGCCCTTGCAAACTGCTCAATTTATTGTTGCCTATCATCAGAACACTTGAGTCAGGCTATTTGGCTTCAACCATGAAGCTGCCGCTCAAGGCGTATATGATGCTATCTCAGATTGTTGGGCAAAAATTATTGTTAATTGTCATTCTGATAAGGTACTTATGCCTCTTACTCCAATGTGTTTGCCTTTCTAATTAGATTGCAGCCTCTTAGAAGCCACGGTTTGCTATCCTGGATACAGAAATGTGAAGATGAAGTTCAGTGTTTGGTTCCTTTGGATTCACTGTTGCAACTGTGATTGTTCTGTAATCTTGTCCAGTCTTAATATCTCCTCATATGCCAATGACAAAATGACAGAATGAAATTCTGTGTCTTTCTCCATGTAGTTGATGTGCTTATTGATACTTCTGTGCTGCTCAGTCCAGAGAGGTCTCAATCTCAATACTTCCGTATGTTGAATATATACTGTAATCAACAGGCAAGGGATCCAACACAAGAACAGCAATAAAGAGTACACACAAACTACTTTTGTATTCCTGGGGGATATGTTACAAGGCCGGTATTCCAGGATTATTCTATTTGACAACCCCCTTGTTGTGAAACAACCCTTTCCTTATCTAGCAACCCGGTTGTTGTCACAAATGGTCACAGTTCACCAAATATGTCAAATAAGCAAACATTGAGTATTTCATAAATTTTTTTATTGTGACTTACTTATTTCTTCAGAATAAGGTAGTCTCTTATAAACAGACAACTACATGATCGTAACGATGTGTAGAGAGTCTGTCACCTAAGGCGGATCATTTGGGCACTTGTATTTAGATGCCGATATCTGATGTAATCTCCTCCGATCCAACTCGGACCGACTCGGAACGCTGCCAAAACGCTGTAGTTCTCCAACATTCATCCAGTCTGCTGCATTGCGAAAGCATAAATGCATTGAATTTTGGCTCTTAAATGACTTTCTTGAGTCAAGGGCTTAATACAAATAAATTCATGCAAGTTTGCTATTAGAAGAGAGGTGACTGAGTATACTTAGTGTTAATTTTTGGTTGATTTCAGCCATTATTTCAAGGGAAAGTGAAGCTCATAAGGCAATATTACACTGGTGTAGGCCAGGAAACTCTAAAACAACTTAAGTGCAGTGTTGAACATTGAAATGAAGACACTGGTGTGGTTTTGGCAGGGCGCCAAGATTATGTAAGATTAGTAATAAGACACAAGTGCCCAAGCGGCCGATACTTAAAAAATAGACTAAGAATAAAGAGGGTAGGGAAGCAATGGCCACAAGCAGTGAGGGTCAAGGACATTTGCAGCAGCTAGCTAAGTACCTAAACAATGGATTGGTTTGTGAGTACAAAATATTACAGCATTTTTGGAAAACCTTGTCCAAATCAATTTTGTTGATGGCAATAATTCAATAAATAAATATAATTCTAAAAGGGAAGCACTCTTCCTGCTGTCAGACAACTGCCAAGTCAGCCTCATATTCTGGTGGTTGAGCTTGTTCACTGTGTTGGGCAACATCCAGCACAGTGAACAAGTACAAAATACTGACTATCCTTAGATAGTGATGTGCCGGCCCGGCTTTGGCCCACAGGCCCTTGGCTTTAGCCTGGAGAAATTGAAGCCGGGCCCTACTAGGAGGGCTCCGGTTGGCCCGGCCTGGCTTTGGCCTAAGCCGCGGCTTTTCAGGTGGCTGTGCATACATCCTGTATGTGGAAATCTTTGAAAAATTCTTGAAGCAAGGTCTTACAGGGAGCCATGTATCACAATTGATACTGTAATTAAAGCGTATACTATCACTGGTAACTGAAAGGGAGCATCAAAGGAACTTTCATGATTGAATGTTACTGTCCCAAAATGGAAAGACAAAGCTAGCAATGTGCCGGAACTAGAATTTACACTCAAAATGTTAAACAATGAATTCCGATCATTCAAGAGTGTACAAATAGGCTGGGAAATTTCACAAAAAATGACATTAAATACCTGCGAAAAATAGCTGAAAAGCCCCGGCTCAGGGCTTGAAAAATCTGAAGCCGGGCCAAAGGTCAGGGCCCGGCTTTTGACGGCCTGGCTTGGCTTGGCCCGGCCCATGGCTTTCAGGCCGAGCCGGCACATCACTACTATCCTACCCTTGATCTAGACAAGCAGTCAGCCTTGTAACCTTGTTATAGGTATACTAGCATGCTGAGAGGTACTTAGTATCCAATATACATAACTTTACAGTCAGATTTTAGTAGTCTACTCTGTGATATGGTGTGCAGTGGAGGACATGCATGGAGCACTCACCATTGAGTTGCAGTTACATAAGTAGCATAACTAAGGGAATTTCTATTGGATACAGTACTATGAAAGAACTTGAAATACAAGCAGTATGTATCATGTAAGAGCTTAGGTACCCAATGCCATCTAGTACCATAGTAGCAGTGGCAAAATGAAAGTAAGCACTAGCTTAGACAAGGTCACAAGGACATAAATATTTGAAGAAAAAAAAAAGCAAAGTCACACTTCAATATGTGTGACAGGGTTGCTGAATAACACTTCAAGAGGGTTGTCAGATAAGGGGGGTTGTTGTCAAGCAAGGGGGTTGTCAAATAGAATGATCCGGTATTCCATGCATGATTACAACTCACTGATGGTGGTTTACAACTCTCGATGCACAGGTACTGGCACTGTGCGCGCCTATCATCTGGAGCTATTGCCTACTCAGTTTGAAGTCAAGAAGGTGCATATCACATATCCAAACAATGTATTGTTGCAGGGTTAGAGGAAAACTGAAGATCATGTATGGGTGCGCTATTACCTGTTATAACTTATATGCACTGTAGGCAGCAAGCATGGGCCAAATAATGCACAATGTCATATGTAACATTGTTTCAGCTTATTTGTGCTGTTTAGAGTCTTTAGACACTCCAAAAGATAGTTTGAGGCTTGGTCAAAAAAAAAAAAAATTCAGGCCTTCCTACCCCCAGTACAGGATTCTCCAGCATGGAGGCCCTTGATCTTTGCCCCGGTTCACCACAAAGGATGCATTGGCTACAATTTTTCAAACTAGTTTTGACCAAAAATTCCAGATTGAGAACCTTTGAACTTCCAGTTGAGATGGTACAGGCACTGATCTCATCTTAGAGGAACGAAACATTTCTAAGGCCCAATCAACCCTCAAGTCCTACATAGAAATTTAAAATGCAATACAGAAATGGATGATATTTTATACATACCTTTAGCTCTACAGCAAACAACTTTTCCAGCTCGCTGTGAAGTTCGGCTGCTCGTTTTCCAATGGAACCATTCATTTGGTCAACCGAGTTGAGATTCTCCATTAATCTGATGACCTCCTCCAAAACACTGCGTGGTTAACCTTCAGTGTCACTTTGACAGGTGAAGGTTGGTTTACATTACTTTCTGAGTTTATGATCGTCACATTGCACCTGAAATCGTATGTGCTCTTCGCACTCCAAGAATCGCGTTGGCTCGAATGCCATAGCCTCCAAATAAAATTGTGCATGGTAAGCAGCGTGGATCGGCAAAACTGCCATTGTTGGCCATCGTAACCCATCTCTACTCATGAGCCAGGGATCTTCAATTTCTGTGAAGGGACTTCTCTGAAATCATAAGAAGTCAGCATTCAGAGGAAGAGGGTGAAATGCAATGGAGAGCAATAAGTTTACCAGCCAAAACTAGGTACCAACCTTAGCCAGCTCCAAGCAGACACGTCCTAGTGAACCAATTTCGCTTCCAGGAGCATGAGAAGCGAGGAATCTTTTGCTGTAGTTGTATTGTTCTCGCCTGTCCAGATCCATGATAGTGGGGAACTGAAAACTTTGAGACAAAGTTTACCAGCTGATACTACTAGGTACAAACCTTAGACAGATCCCAGCAGTTGCGTCCTGGCTGAGAAACCTTACTTCTAGTAGCATGAGAAGTGGGGATAGAGAGAGCTTGTTCACGGAAGCTCTCACCTCTGAACTTCCAGTCGGAATGGTACATCTCTGAAAGGCACCGATCTCATTGTTGAGGAGCGAAACAGTTCCAGGGCCCAATCAATCCAAAAGTACTACACATAAATTAAAAATACGATACAGATATGGTCAATAGTAAACACACCTTTATCTCTACAGTAAACAACTTGTCCAGCTCAATGGTGAGTTTTGCTGCCCGATTTTCAATAGAATCATTGATTTGGTCGACTTTGAGATTCTCCATTAATCTGATGACCTCCTCCAAAACACTACGTGGTTAACCGTCAGTGTCACTGTGACAGGTGAAGGTGGTCAATACACAGTACCTTCTGAGCTTATGATCATCACATGTCACCTGAAACAGTATGTATCCCCACTCCAAGAATCGCGTTGACTCAGATGACATAGCCTCCAGGTAAAATTGTGCATGGTTAGCAGCATGGAGTGGTAAAACTACCATTGTTGGCCATTGCGCACCATCTAGGTTGGGAAACTGAGGATTTTCGGGATCAACGAGGGGACTGTTCTTCAAAAACAAAAATCAGCGCTTGGTGGGAGAGGGTGAAATGCAATGGAAAGCAATAAGTTTGCCGGCTGATATTACCAACCTTAGATAGATCCAAGCAGGCATGTCCTAGCAGAGCAATAGGAGGACTTGTCCACAACTCATCTATGAATCCTGTAACACTTTGCCTATCATTGGGATTCACCCAGCATTTCTCCACTGCTCCCCATAGTCCATCAGAGAATCCCTCTGCAGGGCGCGAGGGTCGATAGCCATTGATCACTTGATTAAATACCGCATAATCAAGCTTTATCTCGGAGAAAGGAGGAGCACCAGTAACAATCTATAACTTCATACTCAACACCAACTCAACACCTTCATCTAAATCACAAAAAATAGTTACCTCAAAAACTGTGCAACCAAGCGAGTACATATCTGTTGAAGTGGACGGTCTTGAATGTGTTCTATAATCAAGCAATTCTGGAGCCATCCATCTGGTACTTCCGCGGGTACCGTCTCCTGTTGAAGATAGAGTCTGCAATGTGCTCATCATTCCTGCTAGACCGAAATCAGCGAGATAACATTGCCCAAGATCAGATACCAGGATGTTAGCCTACATCCAGTGTTTCAGTTTAAAAGTGACTAATAAAAAGAAGGAACAGTGAACATACGCCTTTGAGATCCCCATGGACTACTGGTGGATTTTGCGTATGTAGGTATGCCAGCCCTTTAAAAATATTCGATATCTGTGATGTGACTAGAATAAGTGTTTGGATGTTCAATAAAGCTAATAGGACTTGCAATTCCCATCTTGTTGACTTCAGGATGAGTACGCAGATAATCCATAACATTGCCATTGCTACACCATGGCAAAGTCAAGCAATAGCTTTCAGGGAAAAGTTCCACGTTTGTACCCAGAAATGGAAGGACATTTGGATGTTTTAACTGGCTCCAAACAAGTGCTTCTTGGGAGAATTCCTAGAACACAATGAGCGGGTATTCAAGAAGTATAGCGGAGCAGAAAATACCTTGAATAACTGTCTCCTTGTGGCCTCTGTGGTAAAGACCCGAAGAACCTTGAGACATACAGGATCCCCATTTGCTTTTTTCCCTTTCCAAATATCCTACAATAGAATACTAATTAACGATCGAGACTTGTAGTGCCATAACATTGAAGATAAAATGTGTCTACCGAGAACCCTCCACCCCATTTCGGATGGTTTCCGTCCTTCATAAGACCTCTCACATAAAGTGAAGAGGGTAGCATCTCAAATTCTCGTGAAATGCGCCGAGTACATCTGAATAGTTCAAATTTGAAGTCATCTTCTGCTGAGAGCTTTGATTCCTATTACGAAGCACAGATCAACTTCAAGGAATCGGTCTGAATAAAGATTACATACCCAGTGAAGCAGCTCAAGAAGGATGTTAATGCGAGACGGTGTATTCCATTCTGCATAATTCCATGGTTCTTTACTGGCAAGAATATTCCGAAATAAGGCATCATCAAATTTGACAGTGAAATCATCGTGATTATCCGTCGAATGAATAGACCATACCCCGTTAGTTGACCGTTCGAGATGTGCCTGCGTCTGGCCGTGGCAGTCAATGACTTTGCTGGTAATGTTCACTGTCTGAGATTCTGGGCGGAGGTTACGTTCTGCAACCTGAATACGACTGCAAGTTGAAGTTGAATCGCGGCGGCTCATGTTTGTTCTAGTCTAACAGTGAAGAGTGGTGGAGGAAGGAAGGAAGGAAAGTTTATTATACGGCATGGTCCAAGTGTTGAACGCCGGTTCCAGAGCATCCACACCATCGTCTCTGGGGCTTCTGCTAGCCGAAAGGAAAGGAAGGAAGACGAGGCGATGAAGAATGTGACACATGGATGGATCAACAGCAGTATGGTATTACTCGATCCCGTCAAGAAGGACCGGAATACAATCAAAAGGTCATAAGTGCATTCTCTACTTATACAATAATCAACGCGCATCGCATTCAACTCCGAGTCCCAACATCTTACATACGTCGATTCCGAGTCACCTGGCAGTGAGCATCAGCTTCAAGTTTCTTTTTCCAGACGACAAAGGTAAGCTGTCAATATTGATATCAAAGCTGTTTATTTTTCATTCAATATGTGCAGCATTTTGAATATTCTAGGCATTGGCAGCGTACCACTCGTGACTTCTACTAAGTGTCTCACATTTAAGGTCTCATAAGCTCGGGAATTCAGAGAAATAAAATATTTAGCAGGGAATAACAATTGCTCTGCACAGCATTCTCATCAGTAAATTAAGGAAATGTTCATAATTGATTATCATATGTCAAACCAAATATAATATAGGTATAATTGCTATAATCGTGATGCAATATTTGACCCAAATGATAATCGCTTGTACGCGATTATACTTTTGCGAGCTTTTCGGTAATTCCTATACCTAATATCCATTAGCTCTAAACTCTGTTCCTACTGAGCATTTCAACCCATGCAGGTCGCTCATTCCAGTTTGAAGGATGAATTCCGTGAGAGTATCAACGTATTTCAATCGTATGAGACTATTGTAGTATACTATATGGATGATACCTCTACATGATGAGTTATAACCTCCGGGCCACAGTGCTGCAGAATTGCTGCTTGCTCGTCATTGCTGCTCAATATCACAGGTTCACTTGCTTAAATGGAAGACAATGCTAGATTTTCGAACAAATGAAAGATGTAGTTTCAAAAAAAAATCATATTCAGAGCAGCGAGTAAATACATAGTAATGGACAAGTTACATAGTAACATAACTAATAGTAATAAGTATAATACTAATAGCATCTGATAGCGTGCAGTGCGCAGTCAAAGGATTAGTAGAAGTTGCGGGAGCACAAAGTATGTACTTAAAAGTTCGACACAAATAGACGAAATAGACCTGGAAAAAAAAAAGAGTAAGGGTTGAACTGACAGGGTAACGATATGATGCTTACCACCTCCAAGATATCGGAAACTGTATAAAATGTAAATGGAACTATCAAAAAGCGGCTAGCAAAAAATGAATTAGGGGTAGAAAAGGGGTAAGTAAACTTAAGTAAACAGACAGAGCAGCTCACCGTGAAAATCGGACTGGAATGGGGAAAAAGAATCAGTTGCAGTCCAACTGTACTTTGAAAGGAGTGAGATTGCTCACCACCGAACGACACTAGATGATACAATGAGATGATTTATTTAAGCTAAAGGCCACCAAAAAAAAGCTCACTCTTAAGCCTACCAGGTATTCATCATACCCATGAAGGACTACATCCGACTTGTGCTTGAAAATCTTGGAGAAGAAAGCAGGAAGTCCGAAGGAAGGAAGAAGAAAAAAACTGAAGTCACTATCGGAAAAAGTGACACTTTTTATTCGTTGTACAGCTGGCATAGGGTTGTGCCAGTGTGTATTTTGCTGTGGACGGGGACCTGAGTTGATCGTGGTCCATCAGGTTACTGTACCGCGTTCGCGTAACTAATTTAAACCCTTGGGGATTGATTGTACATACATACAGTAGACTTCAACACTGAGTCTCTCTGAGTCTGCAACGAAGTCGCCGACTCTACTTTGGCGTAACCCTTGGGGGCCGGGAAGGCCTGCAGACTTGAAGTAGACTCACACCAAAGTTGCGATTTGCACCTAGTGTCATCGAATTGACTCGGAGCCAACTCAGAGCTGCATTAAAAATATTTAAGTCTACTTAGACTGATAGTAAAGCCTTCTGAAGAGGCTTGAGAAGCAGACCGTTCAGATGTTCAGGAAAACCAATAGGCATTGGGCTAAACTGGTGCAACAATAGTGCAACGAAGATGTATACATCTATAATAATGAAACCAATGTTAGTTGGCCTCATAAACCAACTATAAGATTATTGAACAGCAACATACTATTATAAACTTGAAGAAAGCTTTAATTTGGTTTATAGACCTATAGAAAGAATATGAAAGAATTACCATGTAATAGAGTACGGCCAAAATATTTCCTCTGAATTGCAACAGCATGGAAGATGAAAGCAAGATTGAAAACATTTGAGCATTAGTTGAGATGATCACATAATGCCACAGTGTCGTATAATAATTACACCCATCTCACAATCACTTTTAATCTGGTCGGATGATTCCATCAATATTGTATCCCATTTAAATCGAATGCAATGTCGCGGATATATTCTTGGATATTTAAATTTGTACAATCGCTCACAGTATTTTCCGTGATTTACTGATGCTACAGCACTTTATATCACCGTCCAGTGCTGTACAGAGGGATTACACTAATTGCAGCCAGCACAATAGAACGATAAAGAACGCGCGTCACGCGTGAGTACAGCACATAGGACCTTAGACTGCAGACTGTGGCATCACTACAGCATATGAATTAGGATAAGCATTGCTAGATATATACCCATGTCAAACGTGCTGTAAGTGCTATGGGCACTGTACAGCACTGTAGAAAGCGTACAGCTCACCTAGGTTTGCTGATGATGGCTTCAGAAATGATATTAAGGGATTAACATGGGCCCGATTAAAGCTCAACTCTAGAAACAATCTACTGCCGATGTGTTTGTTCCAGAGCTCCAATCTGTCGTGGTGTCATAAAAAAAGGTAACGTCCCGCGTTTCAGCGAAGTTGCCCAGACCGGCGTCTAGTTCCTCGAGAGTCGAGAGTTGCACACTGTTGGCACACTGAGATTGAGTCGTGTAATCTATCTATCTAAGCCAGTGCGAAGGAGGCAACCATTTCAAAACTTGTAACTCGTCGATACATACAATACGTCCCTACAGGGAAAATTATGGCACCCTCAGTACTTCCGTACGTCAAAAATATACTGTAATATTTAACAGGTAAAGGATCCAACATATGAAAAGCCTGAGAGTACCCACAGACTACTTTTTTCATTCCCGGGGGATATCCTGTGATGCCGGTATTCCATCCATGATTACGACTCACCGATGATGGCTTACAGCTCTCGAAACGCTGTCATAACTTCGGAGGTCCGTTGTAATCACTAGCTGTCGTATTCAAGAGGACAATCCTTTTCATATTTTTTGTCTGGCGCAGAGAACATAACTTACCGCAGGATCAAACCAAAGAGCGAATGAACACTATCAAATTGAGTGTTCAAATAGCAATCCTGCTTGACCTGGTGAAGAGATGAAATCCTGGGCATAAGGTGCTGCGACATGTACAAAACATACACATTTAATGCAAACATCCTCGATCAAGGTCTTCTCCAAACAGTCCCTTGGCATTCCCATTGAATATACCTTCCTTCCCAGTTTCATTTACGAAGTTCGAATCGAGGATGGCTTGCAGCGATCCAGCTTGCGATAATTGCGGTACATATCTAAAACACATTTAATTAACTTCGATTTAACCCAAGAATGGAAAAGAGACGCACGGAAAATCAGTCCCGAACAGAATCTGCGAGTCGTCCACATCATACGCGAGAAGCCCACCAATTTGATGGTGAAATGTTGGTCCCGCTGTGTCGTACCATAGTCTGAACATAAATGAATAATCGATAAATAGTTCAGATATGCAGGAACTCACCTTGTCTTCATGATATCGTATGTATCGTTCACTAACGCTGGAAATGAACCGTACAAAACCCTATCGAGGATGGTGGGATATGCGGCCCCTGCATGTGGGACGATCCAATCGATATTGCTGAGATTGTCCAGGGTCTGGGTAACGGTGAGATCTTGGAACGTTCGGGCAGTTTCGAAGCTTAGTATCGATGATCAACTTTCTGATCAAAAATATGAATAATGCAAAAACTCACTAGAACTCTAAGAAACCCGTAGGATATCTTGTCGGGTTGGCTTCCACCAAATCCCCGTTAACAATCAGATATGGCGTGCCAGGATGAACAAAGATAATCTGTTTCCCCTCTTTCTCATTCACACTTTGAAAAAACTCGGTAAATGCCGGGTCGCCCAGATATTTGCCTTCAAAGCTACTCAATAATACCAACCCCACCGCACCGAGCTCATCCAGTGCATATTTAGCTTCCTGAATAGACTCGTTGATGTAGGGAAGTGGTACTACAGCCATGAAAGACAGACGATCAGCAAAGCTTCGTGCATAAGCGGCGGTTTCCTCGTTCATCAGACGCGCAATTGCGACGGTCATGGCTTGATTACCGGGGAAGACAGCTGCGCCTGGAGATGAGAAACTCAAGACAGATCGGCCGATGTTCTCAGAATCCATGAAGGAGAATGTTGAGGTAAGGTTCCATTGGGGAGTGGGATTTCCGCCTGTGAGAGGAACGAGGGATCGATACCAGTCTGGGACAAGGTGAGCTGTGGAAAAGATGGTTTAGGTCGTTCAACTGAGATGAAAGTAACTTCATACTGTGCACATCGATCCTTGATCCATTACCACCATTACCACTGATGTTATTGGAGCATTGTGCCGAGTCATAGATGCCTACTATCTCATTTAAAACCAAATCCGTAAAGTTGAGAGCTGCAAGATTAATTCCATCTGTTAAATCATAAGTTTTTGCCTGTACAATTCCAAATCAAAACACCCTTACCAGCAGCCGCATTGTGCCGAATACTCTCTGAAATATTCGAGTTACCCTGCGCAGTGCAGAAAAGTGTAAATATATGGAAAAAGAGAACTGTGAGGCTGTGAGTACGCATGAGAGATAGTCAAAAAATCCTCAGCTCACCTTATATGTTGAAATTTACACAACCCTTCTAAGGCCGCAATCACCTTGGCAATTACCAATGAAAGGCACCATGGTGGCGGTGGACCTGGAAAGGCGTCATAAAAATCCGCGTTCAGCGAAGTTGACCAGACCGAATTACCAACCCCGAGCTCGAGAGTCGAGACTCGAGTGCATATATAAGTAGTGCAAAAGAGACAACCATTCCAAAACTTGTAATTCGTCGATACATCCAATACGTCCCTACAGGGAAAATTATGGCACCCTCAGTACTTCCGTACGTCAAAAATATACTGTAATATCTAACAGGTAAAGGATCCAACATATGAACAGCCTGAGAGTACGCACAAACTACTTTTGTATTCTTGGGGGATATCCTGTGATGTCGGTATGCGCTGTCATAACTTCGGAGGTACGTTGTAATCACTAGCTGGCAAGACATTCAATTCTGGTGGGGCTTGTAGGCGATTGAATCAAACGGAGTAGCAACTGAATAGGGAGCCGTATGTGAACAATTTTTTGAAGTGGCCTAGGTTTTTTTGAACAGCTGTCAAGAGGACAATCCTTTTCACATTTCTTTCTAGCGCAGAGAACATAACTTGCCATAGGATCAAACCAAAGAGCGTATGAATACTATCGAAGTGAGGGTTTTCAAGTGACAATCCTGCTTGACCTGGTGAAGAGATGAAATTCTGGGCATAAGGTGCTGTGGCACGTACAAAACATACACATTTAATGCAAACATCCTCGATCAAGGTCTTCTCCAAATAGTCCCTTGGCATTCCCATTGAATATACCTTCCTTCCCAGTTTCATTCACGAAGTTCGAATCGAGGATGGCTTGCAGCGATCCAGCTTGCGATAATTGCGGTACATATCTAAAACACATCTAATTAACTTCGATTTAACCCAAGAATGGAAAAGAGACGCACGGAAAATCAGTCCCGAACAGAATCTGCGAGTCGCCCACATCATACGCGAGAAGTCCACCAATTTGATGGTGAAATGTTGGTCCCGCTGTGTCGTACCATAGTCTGAATATGAATGAATAATTGATGAATAGTTCAGATATGCAGGAACGTTAACTGACCTTGTCTTCATGATATCGTATGTATCGTTCACTAACGCTGGAAATGAATCGTAC
>ML769795.1:14081-51725 GCA_009733575.1 Gymnopus androsaceus JB14
AATCGAGGATGGCTTGCAGCGATCCAGCTTGCGATAATTGCGGTACATATCTAAAACACATTCTAATTAACTTCGATTTAACCCAAGAATGGAAAAGAGACGCACGGAAAATCAGTCCCGAACAGAATCTGCGAGTCTCCCACATCATACGCGAGAAGCCCACCAATTTGATGGTGAAATGTTGGTCCCGCTGTGTCGTACCATAGTCTGAATATGAATGAATAATTGATGAATAGTTCAGATATGCAGGAACGTTAACTGACCTTGTCTTCATGATATCGTATGTATCGTTCACTAACGCTGGAAATGAACGCTACAAAACCCTATCGAGGATGGTGGGATATGCGGCCCCCGCATGAGGGACGATCCAGTCGATGTTGCTGAAGTTGTGCAGGGTCTGGGTAACGGTAAGATCTTGGAACGTTCGGGCAGTTTCGAAGCTTAGTATCAATGATCAACTTTCTGATCAAAACTATGAATAACGCAATAACTCACTAGTACTCTGAGAAACCCGTAGGATATCTTGTCGGGTTGGCTTCCACCAAATCCCCGTCAATGATCAGATACGGCGTGGCTGGATGAACAAAGATAATTTGTCTCCCCTCCCTCTCATTCACATTTTTGAAGAAATCGGTAAATGTCGGATCGCCCAGATACTTGCCTTCAGAGTTACTCAACAATATCAACCCCACCGCACCGAGCTCATCCAGTGCGTATTTGGCTTCCTGAATAGACTCGTTGATGTAAGGGAGTGGTACTACAGCCATGAAAGACAGACGATCAGCAAAGCTCCGTGCATAAGCGGCGGTTTCCTCGTTCATCAGACGCGCAAGTGCGACGGTCATGGCCTGATTACCGGGGAAGACTGCACCCGGAGATACGAAAAGTCAAGATAGATCGGTCGATGTTCTCAGAATCCATGAAGGAGAATGTGGAAGTAAGGTTCCATTGGGGAGTGGGCTCTCCGCCTGAGAGAGGAACGAGGGACCGATACCAGTCTGGGACAAGGTGAGCTGTGGAACAGGTGGTTTGGAAATCAATGGAACATTCGACTCGAAGAAAAGTAGTTTCATACTGTGTACATCGATCCTTGACCCATTACTACTGCTATCCCCGCTGTTATTGGAGCATTGTGCCGAGTCGTAGATGCCCACTATCTCATTCAAAACCAAATCCGTAAAGTTGAGAGCTGCGAGATTAATTCCATCTGTCAAATCATAAGTTTTTGCCTGTACAATTCCAAATCAAAACACCCTTACCAGCAGCCGCATTTTGCAGAATACTCTCTGAAATATTCGAGGTACTCTGTGCAGTGCAGAAGAGTGCAAAGATATGGAGAAAGGAAACTGTAAGGCTGTCAGCACGCATGTGAGCCTTTTCGTCGATAGCCAAGGAAACCCCAGTTGTCCCCAGCTCACCTTCAAATACGTTGAAATTTAGACATGACCGTCTAAGGCCGGAGTTAACAATGAAAGGCACGTATATGTGCATGATGGACCTGAGGGCATCTAAGAAAGGCGTAATGAAAAAGATAACGTTCCGCGTTCAACGAAGTGATCTAACCATGTCGAGTGCATAGCAGTGCGAAAGAGGCAATTATTCCAACACTCGATGATCGATACCTATACGTATAATACGCCCCTACAGGAAAATTATGGATATGATGGTGATTCCCATTTACGCCCCCGGAGCTCGATGACATCCTAAAAGGAACATGAGCACGCTCCAAAACACGATAATCATACCACATACTTGTAACATGAATCGTAAACGGGACCCCTCATTTTGACTCTGCATCAGTTCCTTCCTACGGCCAAAGTAGACATCCATGTGGGCCCGACCTTTGGCGGTATCAAGAATCGCCCCGACAGTGGTCAGAAGCATACAAAGCGCCTCAATGTCCTCTTCTTGGGGATTCTCGACACTCGCAAGAAGCCTCTTGACACGCTCGTGGATGATACGCTCCGTTACCATTTGCAGCTTGAAAAGCTCACCAGTTCGCGGCATGGTTCTCGTCAACAGCTCCAGTAGTGGCCTCCATATTGACCCAACCACGCTCATATTCCTCCTGGCACATGTTGAGAAGATATTTGCGAAAAAGATGACCGCCAGCGATGGAGTATCCCTCCAAATCTTTGATGCCATCATCCTGACAGGCCTGAACGTTAGGACTAATATGCTCCATTATCTTTCGACAAAGGCGAGCATACATCTCAGACCGGGTAGTGTCGTCAATCGCCTTCTCAAAAACTAGATGGATGACTTGAAGAAGCGTCCTTCCGTCCTTCTCCTTCTTAGACTTGTTTGCCCATACAATGATTATTAGAGTTACGTTCCTAAATAGGAAGTAGCAGCAGTAAGTCCACACAGGACTTAGTAGTAACGATCACACAGATCGATGGGGGACAACGGTGTTATTACAGGGTATAGTACCTAAGCTTATATACAGTCCTAAGTACAAACGATATATCGGGCAAGTGGCTACTGCGTGAATATGTGTGGCTACTGTCCATACGGTAAAGTGGGTACTGCGAGAGAGCAAGTGGATACGGCGAGAGACTGAGTGGAGTCTGCGAGACGATAACAGTGGAGTGCATGGGATGGTGATACAAACAAGTGGAGACTACGAGAAAGCGTTCCATGTATAGTTCGATAGAATATATTTACCTTTGATATTCCAACACTCCCCTTCAAACCTTTGCTAATCCCATGGATGCTGCGAAGTGTTTGGCTTTCATCGAAGGTAAGGCTTTGGTGAAGATGTCTGCCGTCATGTTTTCGGTAGGGCAGTATGTAAGACAAATTTTACCTTCCTCGATGACATAGCGGATGAAGTGGTATCGGATATCGATGTGTTTGGTCCTAGCGTGAAAACGATCATCCTTCGCCAACGCGATGGCGGATTGATTGTCTGACATGATGGGGATCGCATGAGTAATTGGACCAAAGATTTCCGACAAAAGATTCCTAAGCCAGATCGCTTCCTTTGCCGCATGGGTCAAAGCGATATACTCGGCTTCCGTGGTGGATAAGGAAATGGTATCCTGTCGTTTCGACGACCAAGATACTGCTCCGCCATTCAACATAAAAACGTACCCGGAAATAGCATGTCGATCCTCTTGGGACATACCATCCGCATCCTGTGTAGCCTTGGACTGTTTCCTGGTTGCTCGTACTGAGCCAAAAGTCTCGAGTGTATTTGAGATAGGCGTAGACACGGCGTACACCATTCCAATGAGTGATGCCGGGGTTTTGTGAAAAGCGAGCAAGGATAGAGACTGCATACGTGATGTCAGGTCTCGTAGCGACGGATAAGTACTGGAGGGCGCCAAGGGCCTCTCTGTAAGCTTTGTTGCGCATAAAAGCAATATCCTCGACCGTTTTGGGTGATTGGTCTTTGGTGAGGTGGATGTGGGGATCGAAGGGAATAGAGAGTGGCTTTATATCCGAGAATCCATAGCGAGAGAGTATGGCGTCAATATATGACCGCTGGGATAGGTGAATTGTCCTATTATGGAGAGATCTTCGGATCTCGATCCCAAGTAGCCAATGGATTTCTCCGGAATCAACAACTTCGATTATAGCCCCAATATCTTTCTTTAGTTTCTCCATGATGGCCAGGGTTTCGGTAACCAATGTCATGTCGTCAACATGTATGAAAATGATGGTGAAGGGATTAGTGCGATAGAAAACAGCGTGATCAAAATCAGACCGTTTAAACCCAGTTGGGTCATGATTTCCCTGAATCGCATGTACCATCGTCGACCGGCTTGTTTAAGTCCGTAAAGTGCGAGTTTAAGCCGTAAGGTTTGACCTGGTTTTACCCCTATATCTATGCCTGGAGGTGCCTTCATAAAAATGCGCTCGTTGTCGTCCAATTTCCCATAAAGGTAAGCTGATTTCACGTCCATTTGGTGAATAATCATGCTCTTCTCAGCTCCAATGCTGAGTATAGCACGGGCTGATGCAAGTTTCGCAACAGATGCGAAGGTTTCGTCTGGGAAGTAGTCAACGTCTGGGATCTGATTAAATCCACGTACAACAAGACGAGCTTGGTGTCCTGTAATGTGACCTCGTTCATCCTTCTTGGTCCGATAGACCCATTTGGATGTGAGAATATTGGCATCTGGAGGTGGAGTGACAATTGTATAGGTTCCACGCTCCTGGAGTCTGGAGATTTCGTCCTTCATGGCATCGTACCATTTGGAGCTGTCAGGTCGTCGCATAGCTTCTGCAACAGATAAAGGATCAGATTTGATTTCTGATGTTACCTGACCTAGAGATGCGGTAAGATGTCGCAACTCATCACTTCCTTCTCCAAGTCCTTCAATGACGTCCCTGATCTTCTTGGTGGGTCGTCTGACTCGTTTTCCAGATACTTTGTCTGGTGCAATTGGTTCGGCAATCTCTTCTGGAACTGGTATGACAGGCTGTTCCGACTCGGTGACCGATGTTTCTAAATTTCCCAAATTTCCATCCTCCCCTTCAATGGGTTGGATCTGCCTGTCAGAGAAAACTACGTTCCTCTCTGTTGTGACAGTGTGACGTGTTGGCCAGTAGATGTAGTGACCATTTGATTCGGGTTCGAGTCCTATCCAGCGTCCTTCCTGGGCCTGTGGTTCCAATTTGCCGGGTTCCTTTTCTCGTTTAACATAAACGATACTGCCGAAGATTCGAAGATTAGTAATGTCCGGTTTAATACCAAACCGTTTCTCGTATGGAGTGGCCATCCCAATGGCTTTCTTCGGCGTCCTGTTCCAAACATATACCGCATATTTCATCATGAATCCCCAAAGCCATTTTGGGAGTCCTGATGAGATTAAAAGACTTCGAACTGCGTTCAGCAACGTTCGATGTGCGCGTTCCGCTATACCATTGTGTTCCGGGGTGTCGTGTACCGTGAGACGTCGTCGTGTCCCAATGCGTTCCAGATATGCCGTGAATTCGTTACTGAGAAATTCTCCCCCTCGATCAGAGTGGAGAACTTTAACAGTTGTGCCATATTGAGTTTGGAGACCTGTTTGGAGAACCACGTACTGTGCGAATGACTCGTCCTTTGACTTCATTTGGGGTTCCTCCAACCAATCAGTTGCTTCGTCAACTAAAGTCAGCGTGTAAGTGCAGTGGTTTACCGTCCTGACTTGTGATGGTCCCCACACGTCCATGTGGAAGACGTCTCCAAAATTCTCTGCATGTGGAGATGATCGCACCTGAGCGATAGGATACCTGGATGCTTTCCCAAGCATACAAGCGCGGCATTCTGGTTCGTCCATTTGCTTTCGGATCCAATCCGATTCCACGAACCTGGTTGTCTCGGAACATATGCTTCACGTAAGCATAGTTGAGGTGACCTAAGATGCAGTGTGCCTCGTACAGAGATACCAATCTGCCAATCTTAGTCGAATAAGCGTGTTCCCGTGATGGGATCTGGTATAGTCCGTTAATCTTTGGGATAACTCCCACGAGATTTCCCTGGCGATCTCTGATCGTCATTTTACCATTAGCGGTGTGGATGGCATAACCATCATCGTCGAGTTTTCCCAGTGATACGAGTGTGTTGGGAGTGTCTGGACATAGAAGGGTGTTAGGGAGCTTTAACATTCTTATCTTCTTGTTCAAATGTTGGAGTTCCAGATGGAGTGTGCCGGAGATGTTTGCTGTGAAGGTTTCCGCATTAGCGGCCTGAATGATTCGTGTTGGAATTTCCGCTTGATTCCTGAGTTCGTCGGTGAGTGGCGTCATGTGGGTAGAGCATCCGGAGTCAAAAAGAATTGCTCCGTAACTGTGGGCTGCAGCGTAAGCGTCGACTTATACTTCTTCCTCCTCTTCATTGTTAAGAGTAAGAGGTGGCGGACTGTCGACTTTGATGTTTTGCACTATATCAGAATTGTATTTCTGACATCTATCGATGCTCGGCGATGAAAGAGCTAATTCGAATTTATCAGCTATTTCGGAAAAATTGAAAACAAGATTCCCATGCTTAGTGGGAATTTCGATTGCTGCCCATGATGACTCTGGTACTTCCTCAATCATGGATGAGGATGCCACTTCGCTGTTCTTCGGCCTATCTCTCCAGTTTCCATCCGACTTCTTCTTCTGCTTCTCTTTAGGAGCTTTCGTCTCCTTGGCCTCGTTGGCCTGACTTGCGTTTCTCCAGATGGACATTGATTTCCAAAGTGACCTTTACCTCCGCAGTTATAACAAACATGAGTCCTGGCAACTCGTTGATCCTCCACGGCCTCTGCCTCTGCCTCGGGAATTTCCCCTAAAGGAATTTCCATGACCTCGGAAACCTCCTCTTCCCCTGTTACCGGCATAGTTTGCCGATTCCTTCTTGTGATCATGTTCGCATTTGGTGTACCATTGATTCAGCACAAATGGTAGAGATGAGCTCCGCAGGACTGAGCTTCTTGTCTGATTTAGCGGAGAAAACAGCCAATGCGTTTATCGTAGCTTTGAAGGTGTCAGGGACAGAGGACATAATGGTGTTGACAAATATATTGTCATTGATATCGATTCCCCTAGTCGTGAGGTCGTCGCGGATGCTGATCATGTCGTCCAAATGTTTATTGACCTTGGATGGGTCCGAGCATTGCATAGTGTGGAGTCGTCTTTGTAAAAATGATTCAGTAAGAGCGTTTTTAGAATCATAATCAGCGAGTAAATTTTCCCACAACTGCTTCGTGTTGTTGTAGTGCCTATACCTTCGGAATATTCCATCTGATAACCTACCAATGATCGCATTGAGCAAATCACTATCCTTTCCCCTATGCTTGTCATTTGATCCTTGGGCAAGATCAGGTTGCGGATTCCATTCCAAATAACGCTGATAGCCGATAGATCTGGCTGCAAATTCCACTCGAGTTTTCCACGTGTCCCAATTTGATCTGTCCGACTTTAAGGTTGTAACCTTATCAAAGGCTTTATTTGCTTTAGACATTTTGTTGTCGTCGTCGGAATCAGCAATTAAAGCGCCTGGTGATCCGGGATCTGATGGCGATGGGGATCTGTGTGGAGAAGGTGGTTCTGTATTTGAATATGGAAATTGGGGTGCGGTGCCCTGTGGAGATGGTTGTGGAGGTGTAGGTGGGGTTGGTTCGTGTTTCGGTGCAGGTGATTGGGATGGAGCGGGAGTATGCTGTTGTGAGGATGATGCTATGGGCTGAGCAACAGGTGCTTCAGTATCCTCTTCTTCATTGTCATCTTCGTCGTCATCGGCGATGTGTCATAGGTGGGTTCTGATAATTGCCTCCTGATCTTTTGCAATGGGTTTCGCAAAATTTGCTAATTTACCTGTCCAAGGTACGTCGTATTGATTTAGGCAATGTTGTTTGTCACACTGGCTCCACTTTCCAGTGGTTCGGTTTTTGTACCTGTCGACTAATTCATCGATGTCAAAGATGTGTGGGTGTCCTTTACAAGGAACAGTGTCGTCTGTGGGAGGTAATGGTGCTGATCTCTGCTGTGGCATTACGGCTTTGCTACTTGATGAGCTGGCTTGTTCCGATGCGATGGAACATTGTCGAGTTACTGGTGGTGGTGCTTGTTGTGATGATTTTATCTCCTGTCGAGTTCATAGTGGTGGAGGATCTGGCCTTGGTGGCATGAACAAGTGTTACGGCAATATGATGCGTCAATGGTTAAGGCCGGGGCCCATAACCTATTAGAGTTTTGTTCCTAAATAGGAAGTAGCAGCAGTAAGTCCACACAGGACTTAGTAGTAACAATCACACAGATTGATGGGGGGACGACGGTGTTATTACAGGGTATGGTACCTAAGCTTATATACAGTCCCAAGTACAAACAATATATCGGGAAAGTGGCTACTGCGTGAATACTTGTGGCTACTATGCATATGGTGAAGTGGGTACTGCGAGAGAGCAAGTGGATATGGCGAGAGACTTAGTGGAGTCTGCGGACGATAACAGTGGAGTGCATGGGATGGTGATACAAACAAGTGGAGACTACGAGAAAGCGTTCCATGTATAGTTCGATAGAATATATTTACCTTTGATATTCCAACATCAAGTACTGTACCGTTTCAAATTTAAGTTCAGTAATGCATAACGCGGGGTGCTGAACTGGTGTAATTTCCATCTTCGTAATGCGTAATAACATTAGCCTCTGAACTCGATTTTTTGGCGCTTATAGGCCCAATTTGGCGGCCGGCTATGCTGGCCACTATAAATATGAACTCACTGAACTCAAGAGGATGGCGGAATGTTAATTCCGGACACTAACTCTGCTTAGATCAAAGACCCCCCCCCCTCCCATGGGATGATTGGACTAGTGGGCTGATCAACCCAAGCCCTACCGGAATTTCACTCGATTCTGGTTATTCTTGCTCAATTCAAGCTTTATCATAGGAAAACATACTTCTATCATACGGTAGTCATAGCAGTAGCATACCAAACACATCTGTAGGTAATAGTAATCAAATTTTTTGCTTTTTTGACATTTTTTCTTTGGGGATACCAGCCTTCTTGGTCCGTTTCCGTCCTACTGCAGAATCGACTGAATCGTTAACATTGGCTGGTTCATACTCACTGAAAGAAGGAATTCTGTGTGTCTCTGGAATCCTTGCAGCTTTCTGTTCCTCGGCTGTAATCTCCATATCAGTCCAAACGGTATGCGGAAGTTGAGTCCGGACTTGACCATCAACTGGGATACCAGGGCAGGCATATGAGGGATGAGTAACGCGAACATGATGCATGTAGTTGTAGCACCAGATGACAGGTTTCGATGCAAGAGTGTTGCCAGGGCAGAGTTGACAGAATATTGGTACATTTTGCATGGGGTTAGTGATACTACCCTTGGCGACAGTCTTGTATTGCTGAATTGAGACAAAGAATGGGCAATTTGACAAGAATTTGTTGCTTCTGGATTTCATGATTGACATTTCCACTGCACAGAATTTCCAGAACAGCCGCAGAAACCACAAGGATCGATACTGTCAACCTAAAGTGAACAATGAGCTTGAGTTCAAAGTAAAATAAATGTGAAATACCTTTACTTTGTTAGGTGCTGGCTCTGGAACTCCTTGCATTGCATGTAGGATGTGCTCAGCTATGTGTCCAAGCCACTGAGATGCACCTTTAACATGCTTGCCACATACATGACAGTCACGCGAGATATTAGTGCCGGTAGCTTTGGCTGCTTCAAGCTGTTGGGTACCAGTAACGCAGATGTATGGGTGGTTAGAGTCAATGGCGTAAGGAAATCCAGTTGATTTCAAACTAATGAGTGAAAGGGTACCTGGTGCAACTTTGAGTGCAACAAATTTTTCCCATAATGTGTTGTGAACTGAACCGAGAGCGGAATAGTTGAAAGACCACAGGAGTAATTCCGAGTTCAACTCCTGCTTCTGTTCTCCAGTGAGTGTTAAATTTGGGACAGCGGATAATGGAATGCAGGGTGGGTTTAGAGGCTCGATGAGTTTGCCTAGGCACTGAATCACAACTGGTTTCTGGACATGCGCAGCTATACCCAAAACTGCGGATGACACTAACAAGTAGCCACCAGTCCATATCCAAGTCTAAGGTGAGTTGGTAGGCTTGGAAGACTCGTGCAGAGAGGAAGTTGGTACAGCTGATATGCGAATAAGTTGACTGGAGATTTTGATCTTCTCCTTAGGATCACGCATGAGATCAAGTTCGATATTGGCTAGCAGCTCAGTACCTCTTGAGATACTAGTGACTGAGATGATGGCAAGCAAAAGAGTGGTATCAATACGAAGTAACATAGCGGCAAGTTCACCAGGAAGGAGTTGCGGACCAATGATTTGATCAGGATTATCAAGTTCACCAGATGGTTCCTTGAGCATATGGTGTGTGTAGCTGAAGCTTCGCCAGCGTGAAAGGCGGTCATGCGATAGATGATCTGCTTCTTGCAAAAGTTTGAGGCAGCAGAACACTGCCTTGTGAACAATGTGACCATTTGGCATAGTGAGGTAGTCCAAAACATCTTCAACATCCTCCTCCTTGAGAGAGAGTCCTGCCAAGCTTCAATTGCTTCAGGATCAAGATTTAGAGGAGAGGGCGTGATATCGATGGCATCAACATCTCCCTCAGACTCAATTGCAGTGGGTGCATTGTAAGCAGCGAGATTGGTAGGAGTTGGAGGGATATCGGGATCTGATGTGTATCTGTATCCTCGATGAGTGAACGGTCCTCATCTTGCAAGACTCTGGGATATATACAATTACCCCAAGGGGTAAGCGTGTCCACACCATCTGTGAAGACGTTTGGATAGTTGTAATGTTTGGGAGGAACCTGCAAGCCTCTAGCAGCATCTCAGCCACCTTCCATCCCTTCAACCGGTATATCTGCACTACCAGCGATAACATCTCCTACCCAAGATTCAAAGTTCAGATGATCGACATCCTCAGAGCAAGTCATCTTCAAATGTTGAGAACCAGAGTCTAATTCTGGGTGATCTTCAAAAATCTGATCCACATCAAGGTCCTGCCTGAAATGCTCAACAGCCTGCTTATAAGTCATCCCACTATCATGCTTTCCATGAATTTGACCACACCCAAATGTTTTTTCAAGACGGTCTGTTCCAGCTTGAAAGATATACACTGATTGTGTTGGATCCAAGACATGCTGCTTGGCCACAGTGAACATGATATTTTTCACGCAGGTTTGCGAGTCTCCGTACAGCTGATTCAACATAACTGAATCTCTGAAGGTTCAAAAGAGTGTGAAGGCCATATGCAAATACTTTGATAATGAGTGAAGCTGCTGCAAGAGCGTCATGTTGATGTTGGTGAAAGGAAGAAGGAGGCCTTCGAGCATCTCTGCGATTAAGCGGAAGGAGTCAAGATTGGTAATAGCTGTAGGATTAGTTTGAGCCTCTGAAACAAGCTCTCATAGCTTAATAACAGTCTCCAGAAGCTCAATTGCATGGGGGACATCCTGAGGATCCTTTGGGTATAAGAGATTGTGTATTTTGAATTGCATCATTCCAGGCAAACAAGCAAAATAGTGAGCGAAAAGCATGCAATTCTATTCACAACCATTCCTTTTCGAGAATGGAGCAGAGTCAAAAACCCTAGATATATCTATGAGCAACTAGATCATAAAATTTTTTTCAAAAACTTATGTTTGAAGATATGTTTAAAATCAAAATCCAGCGTAATAGCATTAGGTCCGGTGAGCAAATTCAAACCAACACATCCAATGACTTCCCAGTACAGGGTCGAAGAATTCTCTAGAGGCTTATCAACAAACATCTTGTAGCCTGCTGGCCGCCTGACCAGATCTCCATCTGTTGCAAATGACCATATTACCCCAACTAAAGCATCTGCGCCAGAAGTTGACCATGCATGTAGGACAATCTGGAAAATGCGAATCTGATCACTGGCAGTTTTGTGCTTGCAGGTAGGCACCACAACGAGAGGATAGATCTGCTTTTCACCAAAAAGAGTAGCTGCCATGATGGAGGTCTCTTTGCCATAGTGAATTGAACCTGCATCCAATGCACAATGCATATTGATACCTGCTGCATATGACGTAAATTTAACCTGTTCTGCACTAGTGTGCAGGTGACAGAACCCTCCAACCAAGTTGCAGTGCTTGAACCACTGCAGTTTCTGCTCAATCTTTGTCTCATCCATCACTATCGAAACACCGCGTAGCGGTGGACACTTGGATGAGTCTGAGCAGCAAGGATTGATCATACAGTCCTTTATATTTGCCACAATAGCCTCCTCAGAAATCGGACCAATAGTAGGATGAATTCGGATGAAGAACATTTGATTGTAGACGGCATGAAGCAAGGGTAGACCAAGAGCTTTGTTGAGAGCATATAGGAGTTTCCATCCACCGAGACAAACACATAGAAGTGCAAGTGAAAAGTCATTGTCATCAAACATCTTCACTGAATACACTCCACTGAATGCGTTCTGAATCTTCTCAGTGACAGCACGTACACTAGAACCGCAATGAAAAGCAGTAGAAACAAGCGCATGTAGATGGGGAACATTACACTCAGCAACTGCACTCACAAACCTTTTATAATCTTCCAAGGTTCGAGTGAGTGTAGGTGAAGCACGGTTAGCATTCAAAAACTAATGAAATTGATTAGTACCATTTCAACTATACAAGAATATAACATACCTTGAGTTTCCAAGTGTTCAGATCCTTCTGCTGGTCATTGATAACCATGACCAATTGAGCGCTGCTGAGAAGGCTATACTGCATATGACTTTTGAATGTTGTCGCCTGGTCTAGAAGCTGGGAAATTATTGATGGTATTCCTTTGCATTCACGACATGGAACGGTAGCGGAATCTTCGCCCTGACATTTTTTTGATTTGGCATTTCGGATGCCATGCTCCTCATCAATAATGCCAACCCAGAATGGCAAGGAATCAGGACCAGGACCAATTCGAGGCCAGGGAAATGTCAAGTTGAAAGGACCTAGTGGGTTATTCCAGTGAATTGGGACTCCAGAACAACCCTCTGTAGGTGCTGAATATGATCGAGCAGAAGAGTCGGAGAGACTGGAAGTGGATATTAGAAAGTAGAATAATTAAACCAGAAGAAACATGTACATATGAGAAGAACCGGATGAGTTAATTGTTGATACAGAAGAACTAAAAGAGTGTGGTGGCAGATTAGAAGATTTCGGTGAATCATGAATGATATGATCGTTATTTTCTTTAGAGAGTCGTCCTTGGGCTTTCCAACATGATTTCTGCCCCCAGTGTTGAGATAAAGAATGAAAAAACCTGGATTTTCTGGCTATTGGTCCATCATTAACGAAGTTGGTTTTGACTTTCGTATGGCAAGCTGGACACTCGAGCATGACATGGCAATTCATGTCTGTCGAGCTCTGTATACCACCCTCATTAAAAAGAGCAATAGCCCAATTCACCATACCAGGAATAAAAGTAGAAGAAAGAGGAGGAGATGTTAATGCTGGTTCTGGAGATGCTGGCAGAACAGGCAGTGAATTATTAGCTCCAAGTGGAGATTGAGATTCGTTTCGAGGATTAGAGGCATTTAGAGTCATTTCAGAGTCATTAAGCAAGTGATTGGCGCGTTGTAATCGATGTGTTCGAAGTTCAAATGGTGAAAGAAGTTCTGAGGTTGGAAATGAAGGTGACAGCGATCCCGAGCGCAAAAAAGACATATTATAAGTGATATTATTGAACAAGAGGGTATTGGATGCCGACTACAACGTCTGGCCAACGTTTAGTGTGTTGCAGGTGCAAGCGGTTGCTGGTTGACGTTGTGGTTGAAAGGAAAGAGCATCACAAGTGGCATATTTACAGCTCTTGCCACATCAACTCAACGTTTTCTTTGAGCGCGTCAATTGGTTCAGAGTAGTCAAAAATGGGGGAGGTTCTGTAGCTCAAAATAATGTATTTTGTATGCTACGAGATGCTATCTACATTTGCAAAGCCAATTACTTTGCGGAAACGTTTGGGTAGCGGTCCGAAGAGGAGTCGGTGTCCGGGATTTTTTTTCCACCATCCTCTTGACTGAACTAAATTTGCAAACGTAACCCGCCTGATGGTGGCTGAACTATGAACTGAATAGGTCCAAGGCATAACGTGTAACATCTAGTGAACTTAAATTCGAAACTATACAGTATTCCTCATATCATCCATCGCCAAACCACAGACTGTCATTGCGCTAACCTGTGGAGCGTGTAAGCCTTCCAGAGAGGTATGCGGAAATGTGAAATCAATGCATGCAATTGAATAAAGAATCAACATAGTTTACCTTGTAGCGTCCGTTACTTGCATAGAACTTGAAGATGCCGGAGAATATTAGAGGAGTAAATGTGCTAAGGATCTGTTCATCCACTAGGAAGTGCAAGGAAACTTACAAAAACGATATGTAAATACGGTAGAAATTGAGATGTTGTCTGATGGAAGGTAGCATTGACCTTGGATCTTCAAAATCAACCCCTTCTGTCGACCCGTAACAGTCGTGCTTTTTGGAGAAATTGGTTGGAGTGGAATGAGGGGGAAATATCAGCCTCCTTCCCAGGCTTCGGGACTTCGCAGTCCGTTTGAGCCGAATTAGAAAAAGATACTTGTCCCTACGCCTGGTGGATTACGCCGCATGCCTTGTTTGGCTTCAGCACTTTAGCACGCCATTTACAATAACTTTTATATTGGAGCCAAACAAGACACGCGGCGTAATCCACCAGGCGTAGGGACAAGTATCTTTTTCTAATTCGGCTCAAACGGACCGCGAAGTCCCGAAGCCTGGGAAGGAGGCTGGGGAAATATATCATATTTCTCATAGTTTCTCATCCTCTTAGCTTCAGGTCCAACGCCAAGCTCTATTCTATTGGATCTACACCCAGATCATTCAAATCCTCGAGACTAACTCTTTGTTACTACTCAATGCTGTACAATAGACTAGGGTATAAACAATCTGCACAAAGAAAAGAAATGGTATGTAAAATCGAATAAAGAAGTAAACAGACGAGCATGCGAAGACAATACTGTAATGAAAGGAGCGACCAATAATAAAATCAGCAGGGCATATGCAGATGCAGTCTATGATGAAAGCTGAAGAAGCTTGTCCCATACTCGGCCGACTTGGAGGATATATTTGTCCGTTGCTCCTCACTAAGTTCAGCACCTTTGATCATTGTAGCCAAAAGATCTGTCGCCTTCGGAGCATCAACGAGAATGTCGTCCAAGAATTCAGCGACAGAGATGAAACCCGCCTCAAATGCTGAGGATGAGCAGAGCTTCTTCGATGAAGCACGTAGGAATAAGTCACCGACCAGCGTCGCATCAGCTGGCTTCGATTCGATGGCAAAGGAAACGAGCTTGTCGACAAGTGAGTGATGGTGAGATGAAGGCAGTTTGGAGAAGTAGGCTTCCGCCCCGTCAAGACTACGGGCGGCGAAGAACTCCTTCGTATCCTCACCAATCTTCTTCTTGGCCTCTTCCTCCGACATCTCCTGTTCGGGCTCTTCCGTGACATCCTCTTCGTCCTAATCGGAGCCCGAGTCCTACGCTGGAGTAGAATCCTGATCGAGAGGCTTTGTTCGTGGTTGAAGGATGAGACGTTTCCACTGGGGTGCTGGTTCAGGCGCGCCACCTGATCCCAAATCAATACTCGTCTTCCGACTCGGCGGTCTGCTAGCCTTCGCGGCTGCAGCCTCAGGAGCCTCGACGTTCTGGAGCATCTGGAACATGGTCGCGCTCGAGTTTGTCCTCGATAAGGACTCGCGCTTGCTCTCCTTTTTACCTGCGAGCACACTGCTGGGACCGAACGTCATGGGGGCACTCTTGTTGATCTGTCCAAACTTGGATAGATCTCCAACCTTGGCAGGATCATGTGACTAGATCGATATGATCACTATCATAAGACAATACATTGGTGGCCTACAACTTAATAGTAATGTTGAGAAATACTTCATCATAAATACAACAGTCTAATGAGAAGCATAGCGTATATATAGGCTGCTCGTTCCTCTCAGCGTCACGACGAGATCCACCACGAGACATGTTGCTTCATTCGGTTGTAGGACTCCTTCTCTCGCGCGGCCTTCTCCTTGGCAGCCTATTGAAAAAATCTTATGTGAGAACAGATAAAAGACTTGAATGAGAAAGGCACGAACCGCTTCGTGAATCTTGGCGATTGTGGTTGGAGCTGCGACGGTGTTTCTCGTCGTCCATTTCCGCTCGCGCAGTTCAATGATATCCTGAAAACACGATGAGTATCCGCTTCAGATGGGATTAAAAAATTGTGAAATACCTGCAGCATGAGCTGCATACGTGAGCTGACGTTGGGACTCTTCGTCAGCTCCTTCATACGGCCAAAGTAGACATCCATATGAGCACGAGCTTTAGTTGTGTCAAGCATCTGTCCGACGGTAGTGAGGAGTTCACACAACCACTCGATGTCCTCCTCTTCGGGGTCCTCCACGTTTCCGAGCAGTTTCTTGACACATTCGTGCATGAGACGCTCCGTCAACATCTGCAGCTTGAAAAGTTCACCAATGAACTTGATCAGACCGAGACCCCGACGCTTATTAGTAGCCTTTTGAGCAGCGTAGTATTCGTCATAGTAAAGATCGATCTCCTTGGCAGCCTGGTCCTCCGAAGCCTTCGTAGCAGCAGCCGCAGCAGTGGTCTCCTTGTTAACCCAATCACGCTCGAAATCCTCCTGGCACCTGTTAAGGAGGTACTTGCGGAAAAGATGACCACCAGCAATGGGCTTTCCATCCGCGTTCTTAATTCCATCATCCTGAACCTTGGGACTGATCTGCTCCAACATCTTTCGACAAAGACGAGCATACATCTCAGACCAGGTCGCATCGTCAATCGCCTTCTCAAAAACTAGACGAAGAACTTGAATAAGCGTCCTTCCGTCCTTCTCCTTCTCAGACTCGTTTGCCCATTCGATGATCTGATCAGAGATAGAGTCGAACGTCTCCAGCGTAAGGTTGTTGATCAGAAACTCGGGCTTGACCTCGTACGCAAAAACATGAACCTTGGTATATTATCAGTTAGTCAGTCAGTTATTTTTGGATTATAGTACGTTTACCTTGGGCTGCTGATCGACTTTCTTGGACTTGAACTTTGCAAGTTCTGTGCTCAGCCGGTTGGTCTTGCGAGTTAGGCTCGATTTCTCGTTTTCGAGGTTCGTATTCCGAGCATTACTTTCCTGGTACAAAGAGATTAAGTGAATACAGAGTGCATCCAAATACGTCCAGTCGCGTACCGCCAGCTGCTGCTCGAGAGCGTCCACACGCTTCTGCGCGTCGGCGAGCGCTTTTGCAAGAATCTCTTCCATTTTCATGCTCAAGTAGTGTCGACTGTTATTCGTAGATGCGAAGCAGAAGTTGTGCAGGCTGCAAGTGGCAAGCAGATAAGAAAGGTGTCAATCAAAGCTACAGTAGCGAACACGGAAAAGTGCCGGTCTAGATGACTTCCTTCCGGGCTGGTGCAGTAGGAGTTTGCCAGAGATCCTAGAGTTCGAAGCGCTGAGAAACAGGACAATGGCGGTCTGAAAGACTGTAAAAGTAGATTGGGAAACCTTTGGGTGCATTGGAAGGCTCGCACTCGCATACTGGATCTGGTCTATTTGAGTTACATTGATAGTCGTAGAGGTCACCGAATTCCGATGAATCATGATTGTAGAAAGGATTAAGAGGCGCCCAACGCGTTCGGGCGCTTATCTCCTTGTTCTTCTCCTCCCATGTCGAAACGACGAGTATCCTACTTTTACGATGCAGATGTCGGATCCTACACCTACGGACTGGGTCATCCAATGAAACCTCATCGAATCAGAATGGCGCATGAGCTCGTCTCAGCCTACAACCTCCTCTCTGATCCTACTCTGACCCATTTCCGCTCTCCGCGCGCATCCGCCCAACAAATGACAGCCTTCCACACCGACGAATATATCCATTTCTTATCCAGAGTCACTCCAGAAACAATGGAAGATCTTACTTTCCGAGGAACCCAATTCCTAGTTGGCGACGACAACCCAGCTTTCGAAGGCGTATGGGAATTCTGCAGTATTTCAGCAGGAGGAAGCTTGGCTGCTGCCCAGCGGATCAACTCTGGACGCGCTGATATCGCTATCAACTGGGCTGGCGGTCTTCATCATGCGAAAAAACGAGAGGCTTCGGGTTTTGTTACATTAATGACATCGTGCTCGCGATTATTGATCTCCTGCGAACGTTCCCGAGGGTTTTATACGTGGACATCGATTGTCATCATGGAGACGGCGTCGAGGAAGCGTTTTACACCACAGAGAGGGTTATGACTTGTAGTTTTCACAAGTATGGAGAGTATTTTCCTGGCACGGGAACGCAGGAGGATCGAGGAAGGGGAAAAGGTAGAGGGTATGCATTAAATGTGCCCTTGAAGGATGGAATGGGCGACGAAACCTTCAGATCCGTTTTCGACCCCATTCTGACACGGATACTCGAAGTATTTCGACCTTCGGTTATCGTTCTTCAATGTGGTGCCGATTCTCTTTCGGGAGACAAACTGGGATGTTTTAATCTTTCTATGGAAGGTCACGCGCATTGTACCAGCTTCCTACGCCAGTTCAACGTTCCGTTGGTTCTCCTCGGCGGAGGTGGATACACGGTGAAGAATGTAGCGAGAGCTTGGTGTTATGAAACTGCTTGTGCGTTGGGCGTGCAGGAACGGCTCTTGCAAGAAGAGATGCCATGGAACGAATATTTTGAATGGTTTGGTCCCCGGTATCGACTAGAAGTCGTTAAAAACAACATGGAGGATATCAATCTGCGTGTCGCTGATCCCGAAGAGGATCCTTCTTCGGCAACAACGACTATACCCATTCCTCCTTCTATCGGCCGAGGCTGGAAGACGACAGAGATCGACCGCGTACGCGAACGGGCGTTGCAGCAGATTAAAGAGCTCGAAGGAAGGATTGGCGCGCCGAGTGTACAGATGATGGATGTACCGCGCGAAGGATTAGGAGAGCATATTTATGGCGGCAGTGGAGAATGGGGTCTTGGAGACGAATTGGATGAGAGATTGGCTCGTGAGTGTTTGAACCATATTTCTTGTAGAAACCCACATAGTGACCAACTAATCCAGAACATTCTCGATTCGTATATCAACTCCAATCCCAATCCAATTACTACCAGTCCTCCTCCTCAGGCTATCGTCCTTCCCATTCCTACTCTCACCATCACCGCCATTCACGTTCTCGCTCCCGATCCAACTCGTCTTCCGAATCTACATCCTCCGTCTCCGATGACGAAGGCGATGAACATGATATGTACGACTCGGATCATTCAAACTCTACCCGTCGTTCGACGCGTTCTCATTCGAAATCCAAACCCTTACTCCCAAGCACTGGTAGATCCAATCTCAACCCCTCTGCACATCCCTCATCATCATCACTACGGAAACGCATGTCCATCCTAACAAACTCTCTATTCGAAGTTTCGCTTTGTTCTGGGGATACCCCACGCAAGCCCGAGGGAGGTGATACTATGTCCTTTGGAAGCAAAGAAGGCAAATCCGGAAGACGGAGGTTCTTTTTCGAGCCTTCTGCGAATTCGGGCCTTGGTGTGGATGGATTGGATGGCCTTGACACTCTTTCCTCCGCTGCTCTCAATGGTCTCACAAACGGCTCACATAGTGGATCCCTCACAAATGGCCTCACGAACGGGTTTCACTCGCACGGTCTTGACCCCGACCTCGACGCAGATGCACTCATGTCTCCATCCTCGACTCCAGGTCCGGGTTTAGATAGAGAAGCTACGGAGGATCTGGATCTGGATGTCGAAGAGGATTTGGAAGAGGATATGATGCTTGATAATGATTCACCGACACCGGGTGGGACCCCTCCTCCTCATCCATCCTCTGCATTGTAATCCTCTGCCGAGCGAAGGTAGGACCAGGTTCGATTGCGGGATGGAAGTCTCGGTACTTGAAGAGGTAGTGAATTGTAAAGTGCTGCGAGGCTCGAGCCGCACCTTCCACCGCAAGGTGTATATATAAATATCAGCTGAAAACACATTGGAAAGAAATCTCCCAACTCTCTCGGGTGGCGAGCATACTAATAGTTTGCAATTGCGCGCGCTGGTACAGACATTAATCCGTGCTTAGTATATTCGTGACTAAGTATAGATTCAGAGTACCAGAATGCTGCGCAGACAATGCACTGGCTTCAACGTCAAAAATACACTGACTCACTAAGAGATCATGTTTACTAGGGAACGAAAGAAATACCGTATCCTGATGAGAATATCCTCTTCTCAGGTTCTTGCCTCATTCCTTCCCAGACGACAACAACTCTCATTCCATCCTTCTCAAAGCACTCCAAAGCGTCATAAGCACCTGCTATCTTTCGCCTACATCGAAATATAATCGTAAATGCCTGCAGATGGTCAACCTCGTTCGGTGGTATCCAGCGAGACTTGACCATTTCCACGATTGCTTCGTCCTTGTAAGAAGTTGCACCCAAGGTGAGGTGAAGGTGTTTTAACCTCGGAACTAGGATGACAGGACTAGTCATGTATGCGTGGAGACCATCAATGAGGTTCAACGTTATAGGACTGTGTTCCACATGAGGGTTAGGTCCAGTAAAGTTGGGATGCGACTGAGGAGGTGGAGGAGGTTGGAGTCCGACATTGGCACACTATCGATGGAAAGGGAGGTCAATCGAAAAGACGATCGCTTTGAAAATGCCATGAACGTGTCAAAGTGGGCCCAGGAACTTTGAGTTGAGCACCAGTTGGAGTAATAGTTCCTCAGATGAAGAATCTTTAGAGAAGGGCATGAAAGGAAGCGGAATATTGAATGTTTCGATGAGTCCGCTGGCGCGTCCGTAGGAAGGTGCCATCGTATAGTTAACACCTCCATTTTAGAACAGACTATGGGGGACTCGGATATGGATTCCAGATCAACGAACAGGCCACTGTTTTCGTTACGGTTTTGCATCACGAAATCTCTGATATCAAGTGATGTAAGATTGGTGCACTTCCTTAATACTCCCATTTTCTCTATGGCCATGTTATCTGGAACGAGCGTAAGATGCGCCAGTTGGGTCCAAGGAAAAGCTGTCGAAGGGTTACTGTCGAGGATCAGCCTCTTAAGGTTAGGTGTTCTGTGAACGAAGATATCCATGACGGATGAGAACATCTCGCTTGAAATAGGAAGTTCGAGTTCAACAAGTTTATGAAACTGGCCGAGATCTTCCAAGGAAATACCACTGTAGGCGAATAGTTCACGTATCGACCAATAGCCATATCTATTCCAGAGACGGAAGGTACACCAGCGAGGATACTCCCTAACCAAAGGTAGACAGTGGATGGCATTTGTGCTGATTCGATTCTTCGTAGCTTTCTCCGGTTATGATGATGGTCACAGAAAGTGGCCATTGCTGGGAGCGGGTGAGGATGTTTGCAAAGGCCTTTGAAATTAGCTGGTCGCGCGTGACTGGTTCATCCTCATCCTCATGGTTGTATGGTGCATTTGTATCGGAATGAGATCCTAAACCAGATGCTAGGAAGAGATAGCGCAATTCTGCGCCAACGCGAGCAGACACTGCTGAGAACCAATGCAGGCGTATCTTCTGCAGCTGGTGTCGCCAGGCCTGACTTCGACTTGTTGGCATCGAATTCGAAATGGTTCTTTTCGCAGCAATCGTCGAAAACGCGCTGTAAAATTTCATCTGGGATCTTTCGAATCGGCGATAGCAGAGACTGAGCCTGAAGCATGATCTCCCGAAGGCGATTCTGTTGTTCAACTAGAAGCGATCTACCAGATTCTGGCAGTTCATGAATCTCCTTTTCATATTCTTCCAGGTCCCGTTGCACGCTTTGGAGAATCCAGGTAACCTCATCTAGGTTCAGGGATCGAAGTAGGACCTGATTCCCAGCGCAATCTTTCGAGGATGGACAAGCTCCCAGTCGAGTAGTCTGAGTGTATATGAGCATTGAGCAGACAAGGTTCGATTAGATGATGGAAGAAGAAAGTGATGGGCGCTTTGGCCCGGCCCAAATTGGTAATCGTCGGAAAGAAACGGGTGGTCGCTCGTCTCTTCCAATGCTTCTCGGACATTGGAACAGACGTTTGGAACTCTAGAACAAGCACAATCTGTATACTTGTTCGTGCGATCCTCAAGCAACCCAAATTTGGTTGGAACGAACTACTGAATTTTTGGTTCTGGACTCTGGAGCCTGCTTCGGTTTCTTTTCAACTCCATCCCGCGTCTGCCAACTGCAGACAACGTTGGTCCTGTACCTGAGAGTGAACTGGCAAGTTAACTTTGACTATCCTGATGTTTATCTTCACTAGATTCTGGCCGTCACTCTGCTCTCCGAACCTGCCAAGAGATCATCTTGCTTCATCATCATCTTGCTTCCAGCTGTTTTAAAAAAACCTAGGCCGCTTCAAAAAATAATCGTTTTGACACAGCTCTCTATTCAGTTGCTATTCATTCAGAGGATGTGTAGTAATGTTTCTCGCTTTGTCAGTAGACGTTGCAATTGCTTGGCATGAAAATCTGCCCTTTTTTCATTCTTTCAGCAGACAAGCCCTCGCTGGTCAGCTCGGGTTCGACTCAAGGGTTGGTACGTCTAAGGACTTATTCACGGATCTTGCTCATAGGACAGGTGTTTTTGGCAATCATACGATGATATAATTGTCACCGTCACTTTTAATAGGGATGCCACTACATATGTTGTGCGGTTTCCAGTGTGCCCAGCTCCGTCGCTCATTCATAGACACCCGAAGAAAGTGAAAGCCCGATTTTCAAGCACTCCTAACTGTTTCCAGTATTTCGAGTCGGACGAATAAAAAACCTCAGGCCCCGTTCTGCAACCGCGACTCAATGTGATACGACTGATTTCTACCAGCCAAATTGCTGTGGGAAATACGAGAAGCTAAATTTTACAAATTTTGGCTGCTGTATTGCCTGTTGCATTAGGTTCTATAGGTCCGAAGATTTTCGCACTTGTTTATTTGGGCCCGAAATGAATGGAGGGCTATGCACATTGCATTCATTTCAGCGTGGGCTCGGCCTGGGCCTTTCGTTTCCATAGTTTTCCATTCATTTTGCGGCCCAAACAAACACGTTCACAAAATTGTTGACCTATAGAACCTAATGCAACAGGCAATATCGTAAATTCTGTGTTCTGTAAAAATGTACCGTACGGTCCGTACCGAAAATGTGATATTGCCTCTGTTGGGCAACTGTCGGGGCATTGAGCAAGCATCCCGCCTTCGAGCATCACCACACTGTCATTACACAAAATACAAGTAATGCTAAACTAACTCTTTGTTTAGAAGTTTTTATCCAGGTGGACGAGGTAATTAAGGAGCTTTGAAAATGTTCCCAATGTCTCGACAGATGTCAGCGTTCTTTGGCGGAGGGCAGCAAGCAGTAAGAGGGAGCGGGAAGCGGTAAATTGATGGTCACCAGGCGGGCATGCGGGGTTATTCTCAGGTTGTCGCAAGGTTATCGCATCGTTTTCGTATCATTATTATGTAACAAAATGTTATGGTATCAACGGAGTCGTATCACATTGAGTCGCAGTTGCAGAACGGGGCCTCAGTTTTCGCTATACCTGCCCCGCTCGATGCCTGGTGAGTATATGAGGACAGGAGGCTCCGTACACCGGGATTGCCAAGTGATATGAAAGCACCCCAAATCCCAGGCGCCATAGATCTAGAGTGCTATAGCCAGTGCTTCCAATATATATATTACAAGAGGACCCTGCAGAACCCTGACTCCTTGACATCTTAATGGATCCAGCGATGCGGCGAGAATTTCGTTGATGAGTTATGTGATAATTTGTATATTTTAACTTTGACGCTCGATCTTGTTTCGGCGTATCCTCCCTACTCAGACTACTCACAGTTCTCCCCAACACCAGAAACCATCATTACAGTTCAAGATGTCGGGCCTTTCTGCAGTAGATCAAACCCAGATTAATATTTCAGTGGGAGCAGTAGTGGGTCTCTTTGAAGTGAATTTAAATTCAAAAAGACTAATGGCACTCAGGTTATCAGTAACTGCCTTTCAGTTTGTACAAGTCTCTCATATTGCATGAATTGGGCTCAAGTACTGTTAGTACTTAACCATGGGTATTGTGCTTTCTGCCGGTGAGTGCTTGAACCCGCACATTCGCAGTACCTACACAAACTTGCCTTTCCTCAGCATGGACCTATCTCTCCAAGTTCCCCGCTGATAGATGGTGGTTCAAAGCTTTAGTTATTCTGTGTGTTAGCATGTGCATTGGTGACACCGTTGCAACCGGTCGGTGTTGTATTAATCCGTGCTTCAAGCCTACTGATTTTTCTCAGGTATTTGGACTTATGACTGGACTGTCGCAAATTACGCGAGTGAGCCCCGGGAATCATGCTTTTAGTCACTTACCAACCACCACCTTACTCTTCAGATCCCGCCGTATTGGCACTCAGCCATTGGGCGATTCCCACCGAAGCTTTCTTACTGTGAGATAGTGGCTCATTGCAGTACTAACCAATGATTAAACACTTACTACTTGCAGGGGTTCATGCGGTCTCACCGTGCAGCTCTTTTATGCATGGCGCATTTGGATGATATCCATGAGAAAGAATTGGATATTGCCGGTATTGATAGTATGCCTCTCCATATTGAGCTGGTGTATGGGAATCTCGCCTCTCTTCATCTAACAGATGCCTAATTGAATCTTTTCAGGTGTCGTTTGTTGGATGATACACATTCCCGCAACACACAAGTCCATCTCGGATCTTATGCTTACACTGTAAGTGTAAAGCTTACATTGTCTTGTAAACTAGATTAACCGCTAACTAATCACCAGAACTGCGGCATACATATGGCTGGGGTGTTCCGTGTAAGTTTTTCTCTATTGAAATCGACAAGAACCGGGCTAAATTTTTAACAGAGGCGCGGATGTCTTGATCACAAGCTCGATGATTTACTACCTTGACCCGGGTCTCCGTTTCCGAATTGAGCTGCACAAAGCCCAAGCCAGTTACCATGCCCCGCGGTATGTTTGGTTTTAAATTTCCGTCGGGCACCTCTGCTAAATTTCTTTTTCATCAGACATTTCCGTCAACTCATCATCCGGACAGTAGAATGCAACCTTCTGTCCCTTTTTACTCAAGCCATTACTGTTGTTCTGTTCAATCATAGCAGTATTGGGCTTTACTATTGTATGTCCAGTTCATCCTCAAGTTGCACATTACTTAACCTCATCTTTCCTTGCTAGTAAGTGCGGATATGGTACTTGCCAAAGTTTATACATTCTCTCTACTTGTCTCTTGTACGTTTCCTCTTTCCTTTTTTTATTCCTCTCTTCCCAGCATGATGAACCTCTTCTTACTAAATACCTATTCCTTCAGTGAACTGTCGTCACTCTGACAATGGCCCTGAGACAAGCAATGGAGGGTTCTCTTTATCCAGAAGAGAAGGAGGTGTTGTCGAGCTGACTGTTCTACACACCAGTTCCTTTCCAAGCACCCAGGCCTCACACATCCAGTTGGTCCACATATACTTATCCTGCTGGTTCTCCGAGTCCTAACTGAATATTCCCACTTAGACAACAAACAACCAGTGATTGTCAGGAGCAGACAAAGGGACTAGCATTCAATGACAATGAATTCAATAGGAGTTTGGCTTGAGCTTGACACTCACGTTGCAGAATCAAAAGTTGAATGAGCCCCATATTCTATTCTTCTTTTCCAAATTATCTTCATATCTTACACTCATTCTTGTAGTCATATTACTCGGCTTATAATTCATTAGCAAAACCTGTATTTTTGCTGGAGGTCTCCAGAGATCTCTGGAGCTTGACAGCTGTCAAAAAAACTGTCAATTTTCTCCAGAGATCTCCAGAGGTCTCTGGAATAGGGTACCTTGCTCCAGAGATGTCCCAAATGAATGAGTTTTCTCCAGTGAAAATACAGGTTTTGCTGATGTTGTCAACTAATCAGCATTTGTATATCTAAAGTGTCGGACCACTTGCCATGCCTGCATCAGAACATGTCTCTCTTACCTTTATGGGCAAATCATTTTGGCTACATTGGGCCAGTCAAGACTCTATGAACCCATGGCTCACTAGATATCAGCCCATCAATGGTACAAAGGCCCCTCACGATGGCTTTTAACAACAAGTCAAAAGGATTACCCTGCATACAGGGTTCGCCCAAGGTACTCCTGTGTGGAGACTGCACTACAATGTTGCTGATTGAAATACTTATCATTTCCGGAGGAAGAAAGGTTCAGCCCTCCTTCAGCAAATCGTCATTTCCTGCAGCCTGGGCACATTTCTTTGATAACCTCCATATCTTCTTCAACATGCTGGCCAAGATATCCTTTGAACTCAAGCTTTGTGATGTTTAAAGCAAGAATTTCG
Source organism: Gymnopus androsaceus JB14 (assembly GCA_009733575.1). Classification (NCBI taxonomy): domain Eukaryota; kingdom Fungi; phylum Basidiomycota; class Agaricomycetes; order Agaricales; family Omphalotaceae; genus Gymnopus; species Gymnopus androsaceus. The sequence continues at coordinate 39,920 of ML769795.1, forward strand.
CAGGTAATGCTTCCTTTTGCAGCTCCTCTTCCCATAGCTTTAACTGAGTATTGTCTGTTTCGATGGCAGTCTCGATCTAAGAGAGGCAGTCCTGTTTCAATACTTTTTGGAGTCCAGGAACGGTGGTGTGGCTGAGCACCAACCCTTTCTTTACTTTTGCCCATAAACCAAGCCGATTTTGAAACATCTCTGAGTTGGAGAAGACTGTAATCGATTGTTGGATCTCTACTTGCAGTCGAAATATGAACCATATCTTCCAATTTTCCAGAGTTTACTCCAGTCCTTCTTTCCTCTATTGGAGACGATGTCTTTATTCTATCATGATCTTCTTCACAGAAGGAACACTCCTGAACAACGTGAAATCTACATGCTACTAGATGCACCCAAGCTACGGCATGTCTACATCATGTCCAACGAGTCCTCTATTGCGAACCTGTTTCTACTACCTGCAGAACAACTTTACTCACTGATTACATCAAACCCAGCTGCCTATGAGGACTTGTTACCTCGGTGCAAGGAGCTTGTCCGCCTTGGCATTGGCTGGCCCAGCTTCTATGGGAGATTCCCCACCAACCATTTCTTCCTTCTATCCGCACTCAAGTCACTCGCAGTCAGCTTTTGTAAAGTGAGGAGGGTTTGTCACGCTTTTGCAGATTTGGCTGGGTTTCAGCACCGTTCTGTAACTGCGTTGTCTTCATCTTCATTGACCCTGGAGAATTTCCGGGTGAACGATGGTCAGCTCTTCGCCAAAGAATTGACTGCAGCACTCGCACTCTTTCCCGAAATAAAATTCTTCCATATAGATTCCTTTCCTTTGAACGTTGATCCTCTTCTCCAAGCACTGACATATACTAAAGACCATCACAAACTTCTTCCAAATCTCACGACTCTTGCATTGCATCACTAAGATAATGGTGCAGGAATTTTTTCCAAGGAGCTGACAGCTATGATTCTTTTTTGATGGTGGCCAGACGTAGATGAGGCTGAACTAGACCATGGCGTTGATAACGAGGAGCACATATTTGGGCTGCAGCGGTTGCAGAAGGTATCTGCGTTACCGCAATGCGCCGGCGCAAATTGCATCTATGTCTGGCTTACTTGGCCTGAATGTAGAGATGTTGCGGTGCGACGTTCCAAGTCTAATATCTAAATTCTAAAATCTAAATCAGTTCAGTATAACTCGCTTTAACCAATCCACTTTTTCGAGTGCCTTCCAGAAATGAAGAGGACCGCAAGCGCGCATGCACCTCGAATACAAATCTCTACAAGCTTCCTCCAAGCACATGGAATCGCATTTACCTGCAGACGAACGCTCTACGAAAAAAAGCAGATGTAATATAATAATATCATGATGCGTATGGGTAAACTCGATCTTCTAGAGCCTCCTCCTGCCGACGCGACAGAAAAAGACGGTTTCCGGCTAAAAGTGTTCTACTTGACTACTAAACACTATTCTCTATGCGGAACGCGAATTGAGACCCGGACTTAGGACCTAGTGCGCTGAGTCCGAGGCATCTCCGGACTCGAAGATGCATAATGTAACTCCAGTAGATCGATTCTAGTTGAACAAAAGGACCACCTTCAAGAGACCATGCTTCAGCTCAATGTTCAAAGGACCGCAGATAATATTTTACTACAGCCGTTTTTGACGAAATGTTCCACGCAAGTTCGGATTTATCATGTACATACAATAACTATATTTTCTACGGCGTTCCAAAGAGAACAGAGAACAATATCACAAAACTGCAAGTCCATCGCGAAAATAACTTTGTCCTTTTGAGGACTTGGCAATATCCTCGTAAGCAACACTCCCATCCTTCCACTCAAAGAGCACCGCATCCAAGTCTGAGTCTGTGTCAATGTCGGACGAGAGTGGCTTGGGAATACTACCTGTGCTTGTTTTTCTACTTAAAAACTTGAACAAGTTATGACTCCTAACTTTATTCTTGGGACTCGGAAAAGGGCCCGGGGCTGAACCAGCACGAAACATGACTGAACTCGAAATCGAAGTTATGTCGGATGCAGAGTTACGATTTGAGCTCTCAGTCCAATCATTCTGCAGGGTTAACATTGGAATTACAAGTTTTGCAGCTTCGCCGATGCATGTCTTGCACGAACTATCCATCGACTGATAGGTGTGAACATCCTCGATGAAAAGCTGTAGCAAGAAGACTGCAAGCAGTGAAGAAACAACAGAACGAACAAGAAAGACTCACTGATCCACATAGTGCGTGTACCTCAGTAGTAGATCTAGAGTTCTTCTCCTCAGACCGCTTTACTTTGAAGAAATAATCGACTTGTATAGATATCGGGAGCACATTCTCGTCATCGTGCTATTGAAAGTCAGGATCAGGATCTTGAGAATCAAATCACCCTCAAATTTTTGACTTGAACTTGCCTTTTGTGGCCGAACGTCCAAATCTATGTTCCACGGAACATTCAGTCTAGTATCCTCATTATAACGAAACGAGACCAGTTCAAGAGCGATGCCTTTGAGACCTGCCGGGGTAGACATAGTTATCGCTGGCAGCGAGGACGTACTGATACAGGAATGAGCGTTGAATGTTGAATAAAGCCTGAGTACTCACGCAATTAAATGTTTCGCATTTCCGCCCAACATTATTCTTATATGCCCAGTCAGGAGCACCCACTGTAAACTCTCCACGATGTGCAAGCAGATTCGGTCGTTGTAGTTATTATTGACGTTAGCAGGCGGGAGATCGGGAAACTAGATGAAGCACATAAGTAAGTTTGGCGATGGAAACTTAGTATAGGATTTTATAGGAGGAGAAACATACATAAACCTGTGCGCTGGTCGAAAAGCAAGGTTCAAGTTGATTTTTCTTGGACACATGTTCCCAAACCGTGTCAAATTCAGCACCACGACCGACTCGTCTGTTCGCAGGTTAGTTTCAGTGAACAGTAATTACATAGTCAAATTCACTTGCTTGTTAAGGGTTCCTCCATTAGTATTTCCACCTGCTCTACCTTTTCCTTCGCCATCTTGAGTGTTCGCTTTCGAATCAGACCGTGACTCCATCTCTTGAAGTTGAAGGGTTAGAGACTGAGAAAATTAGGAGCTTAGGGGTTCAAGCCATCGAATCACGGCCACAGAAAAGTGTGGCGCATTAATGATCTGGAACAAACAAATTTGAAATGAAATGAGTGTGCGATGCGATGCAATGCGAGTATATAAGTACTACACTAAGGTAAGTAAAGGATCTAGAAACAGAAACAGAAAGAATAAAGAAAAACCTTGAATCTCGAAACATCAACATGTACAATCCAAAACACCGAAACAATTAACCGACAGACAAACAGACAGACGCAGACTTGCATGCAAAGAGTGGAAAAAGAACGTCAAAAGATCGTGAAAGGAAAAAAAACAAGTCGCAAGTCGTATTAATAAGTCCCATCGTAAAACGAAACGAAAAAATCGTCAAATTGCAGTAGCGAAACGGAACGGAACGAAAGAGCCAAGACAGAGCAGAGGTGGAATTGAGAGCTTGGAGATGGATATGGTAGAGAGAAGAGAGAGCTGAGAGAGACCCAGTGAAAGACTTGTAAACTGAAACTAAAAGTAAATGAAATACTGTACTTGGATTGAGTGAGTGGATTCGTTCAACTTGTGTATGTGCGTGTGTGTGTCCCGTGTCCCCTTACCTTGCCCGCTTGTCTTGCATTTCCTTGGCCGTCCCCGTCCACCAAACTCGCACCACGACTCCTTCCTTCCCTTCCCCTGATTCGGATTCAGATTTTCTTCCCTCCTTCAAAACGAATATCCATGCCCATACCCAGCACCGAGAGAGCGGCTCGTACACCTATACCACCGTCCTCGCCTCTTCCGCTCGATCCGTGCGATACCCAGTACCCTACGATTCTACGAAGACAGATGTAGATCATCCGCACACGCCGACTGCAACTCCGACCTAACATTGGCTGCAAGTCGGGCGTATTGCCGTATCACAGTAAAATCCACGCGTGCACGCGTAACAGTAGGACTCGGAACGGGGAGTGCGACGCGGGATATACCATTGGCCTTGAGCCTTGCATTGGGATGGGATGGGATGGGATGGACATCGCTGTACGGGTACGGGTACGGGTCCAAGGGTGTCGCAATTGTACACGCGGTCCACTCCCAAAATCATTGCCCTCGCCCTGCTGCGCAGCTAGCTCGTCCCTACACTCCGCACCACGCCAACTCCAGTGCGATTCGCTTCTCCATTCCCTCTCCCTCGCCCCATACAGCCATACCCATAGGGCCATACCCCCATCCCATCCAACTCACGCACACCTCGTCCCATCTCATCCCATCCCACCGCACCGCACCCCTAAAACACCCAAACACCAAAACACCGTGACCTCCATCCTATCACATCGCCCTACCCAAATTCCCATTCATATTCGTATCCGTTCTCCCAAATTCCTTCAGAATCACATCACAACACATCCACAACATCCTCCTTTCTTCTCTTCCTCCTCTTTTTCCTGTCCCTGTAAACCCTGCCCTAATCCTTGTTGTCTCTCCAAATCCCCTCCCGCGGCGGTAGGCGGATAACTAGCAAACGGCGCTGGGCTTATTGGGGGCATACCTGCGCCTGAGGTTGGGGCTGGACGGACACCCGAGGTGTTTATGGCAGGGGGAACGTGGGCATTTCGTTGTTTCTGCGTTGTTTCTGATTCGAGTTCGGGTTGTTGGCTTGGTAAATCGTCCGCGACCGGTGGTGGTGGATCTACGCCCCTCCTTGCACCGAACTCATCCATCGGAATACTCTCTCCTCCTCCTCCTGCCCTATAGTCGCGGTCACGGGGAGGTCGATACTTGGTATGATCAAACCCAAACGTGCCAGGTGCCGGCTCAACCTCCTCCTTCTTAGCCCTAACCTTCGGACTCCCATCCGCCCTCTCATAATGCCCATCCAGCCCCTTCTTCCTCGCCACGACAGGTAACACCACATCGTCCCAATTTCCCGGTGCCCCACCAGCAGGCTGAGTCCACGAAGGTATGGCATTTTCTAGATCCTCTCCGGGGTCGGGGTAGGATGCTATTGAGCGGCGATATTCGTCTTGTTTGCGGGCTTGCGACTGCGATTGGGAGGGAGGGGGTTTACGGGAGCCTCCGGAGGGAGGGGACTTGGATTTCTTGGCTTTTTGCGGAGTGGAGGAGGAGGAGGGTTTGGATGGCGTGGGCGTGGAGGAAGGACTCTTGGTCTTGCGGTGCCGTTCACATTGCCGTTCGTGGCGACGCGGGACGTCGTATTCGCAAAGCCAGAGGCACCTGCAGGGGATTTACCCTTAGGAAGTGGAACTTGTTGTCGTCAAAGGTGGAGATACTGTCCGCGCTACGCCTGCTGTTGTACCTAAGGGATGGTTAGAATACGGGAGGACAAATGATTGAAGCAAGGAATGGAGAGAAGAATGAAGAAAAGTAATAGATGACGTGAAAGACAGAAAGGAGCGAAGACGACGAATGAAGAAAAGCAAATGCTTAAAGCTTAAATAGGTAGAACGAAAGTGAAATGGATGGAATATACACGTACCATTCGCACCCTCACTAAACCCTCTCTGCATCGTGGTCGGCGTCGTAGATCTGGGTATCCTTGACGGTTTCGGGATACCAGACGGTGTAGGCGTAGGCGTAGTAGTCCGACTACGAGTCTGCGAATCTGGTCGATAATAATCCTCCATATCATCATAGTATCCATCTGCTTCGGTATCGCGCTCCTCGTCCCTATCGGACCTCTCCAAATCAGTCAAGGGACCTTCATCTAGAACCCTCTGATGATCCTCGTCGTCGGGATCCATGTAGAAAGAGGACCTATCCCTTGTGCGATGATTAGAATCGAGGACTACCAGATCTCGGACGGCGTCCTCCTACGCCGTTTAGAGTCGTCTCCCTCGCTTTGGTAGTATAACCATAATTAGCAATCTCCAACATCTCCTGCTTCCTCGCTACTCTATACTCGCCCACTCCGCCATTCCTCGAGACCTCGCCGCGGTACCAGTGTTCAAAAGGCCTTTCAGAGTCTGTAGAGGCGCGGGAGGGGTCGTCAGCTGGGTTTAGCGAAGGGTATGTGTTGAATGGAGGTTGTTCGTCTTTAACAAAGCTTCTTTGTTCGTGTAATACCGACAACTCTGGTTCTGTTGTAGGTTTACCGCTTGCGCAGCACTGGCACTGGCACTGGCAGCACTCCCACTTCTCGTCCGCGTTCTGCTCCGGGACGTGGTCCGTTGTGGAATGCGAGACTGTGACGAAGAAGACGACTGGCGTGGCTGCAACTCTGAATAAGTTCGTGTACGTCCGGAGGAGGAGGAATTGGAGTTGGACGATTTGAGTTTGGACTTGGACTGCGACTGCGACTTGGGCAGCTCCTCTTCTTCCGCAGATACAGATCTAGCTGATATCCTCCGAGCTAATGTCCTGCTTTCGCTCTCTAGACCTGCGAGAGGTGAATTAACGGTTATACTGAAACACAGTGCACAGACGTACGTTTCCTTAAAGCTGGAACAACCTGGTCTTCCCATCCTCCTCGTCCCATAGGTATAGTAATCGCTGGTTGGGTTTGTGTTAATGCCATCCTGAGCGCTAGTAGTGGTAGGGAAGAGTAAGGGCAACGTTAACCGCTCAACGCCAACGTCCTGACGGTGACACGGCTGTGTACGCGTCAATGCAATATTGAACGGCGGTTCAGACAGAATCAAACAGAGAAGGACGAAAATGGATTCCACCCGAGCGGCTATACTCTCAATTGTGGGAAAATGTGTGCCGCGGCGGTAAATCGGCATAAAGGTAGGCGTCTAAATTTCTCCAACTCTCCACTGATCAGCCACTGATCATGATACCCACCAGCTTGAGCTTGAGCTTTGGCTCTTTCGCTCCCCGAAACCCGAATCCAGCTAAGCTTACGTTGACTCCCCGAATGACTCGCATACTACTGCGCAGCTAGAAGCCACTTGGGTTGCTCTGACGCTGCACTGGCACTATCTGACTTTTGACTTTCATGAGTCGGGAATACAGTGACTCGGCTTATAGTATCTGCAACACCGTCAACGACGGTCGTGGCCCTGATATGGAGCATATGTATCGCACTCTCAAGCAATTGCAAGCTCAAGCTCAAAGTTACAGTAGTACAGCACGATACCGCTATCCGAGATAGGCTCACCTTACACCCACGACTCACGCGCACGAAGGCCGACTCGCTCCTCAACCAGCTAAAGCTCTATCAGAGATTCCCTCAGGATGCGACGGTTGAGCTCCTTGAATAGATACTGCCATATTAGCCTTTACCTCGGTACACTGATTACCCCAAAAAACTGTGCCTACTGCATGACGAATATCAGCGACCAGGGCCACGGTCTTCAACACTTCTATGTTGTAGGCAGTGTCCTCGACCCCTCGACTCACACCTTCACCCTTACCCTTTCCTCAGTCCTTCCGACCTGATTACCTTTTCTCCTTACCACCTTCAATGTCAGCCTGCGGCGTAGGCGGATGCACAACCATACCACGAACGGATTCCGGAAGACGCTGGTCCAGTAGGGCGAGTCCCACTCCAATTCCGAGTCCGCTACGAATCTACGATCCTTTCGGTCACAATGACTCGGAGGTTATCCACTGCGGTGTCCGTCCGTACCAATACTAATGCGTCTAATCAGTCAGGGGCGGGTTAGGGGGGAAACGAAAAACGTCCAAGGACTCAGAGGCGTAGACGCGGGCGACGTGTGCTTTTCAAAGACGACGAATCACGACGATAGTTACTTCTTCAAGTAAGTACCGATTACCGATTATAATACCAATTTTCGAAAATTTGTTCAACGCTCACGATCGCGACCATCAAAACCACAAAACCAACTCAAGGCCCGATGCTCAATGCTGTGAATCGCACTAATGCTGCGGGCGGAGCCTATGTCGACTCAGACTCGCGTCTGGCAGTGGATCATAGTAGATGGTGAGTGCTCGGAGGAAGAATTGGACTCTGAGTACGACTGTAAGTCTGGACTCTTCCAGGATCGAGATCTAGAGGAGAAGCTGGGAGCCTGGGAGACTCGGAGGGGAGCACCTATAGTACTTTCGTGGAGTATGAGTTCAAAATCAACCGTAGTGAAATTCTGATTCCAACTTATCTATGTCCAGCTTGTGCTCTCCCAGAAGCGAATTAGATCATCCTCCCTAAGTAATTTAATCAGTAATGCAGTTGCTGAGTACTACGCATGTCAGCACTTAGAATAAGTGCCTATTAAAGTGTTCTCAGAAAAAAATATAGATACATCTGCTCGCCAAACTCACCACTCCGGACAGATTCTTGGTCCTTCCGAGTCCATGCCTTTTCTTCTTCAAACTTCTCTTTCTCTTCAAGTGGAAACTGGCAGGAATTGGCTGGTATACACTACTCTATGACTTGATATGGTGGTATGGCTACAAAAAGCGACTTGTATGATTGGTGTAAGTAGACTTGAACTGGATGTATGTACTTGACTGCAACTTGGTGAGATGTATGTGTAGCTTTAGACCGGTTAGATGCTCCAACAAACGAGTGCAAAAACTAAGTAGGAGCAAGTCTCAGATATTAGACCGACTCCAAGGAAATAATTGATTGAAGATGGAACATAATTGTTGACCGACTGAACCGACTAACTCAGTTAGTTAGAGCGTCGTACTAGTATAATTTCTTTGATGGTCCTGAGTTATTACGCGACGGTATGGGTTCGATCCTCACGTTGGCCAGCTGCTCCTCTATGAAAGTAAGCGTAAGGTTTGGCTGGAGATGACCAATTCAGGCCACTATAAACTAGGTGGGAAAGGGAGGGCCCAATCATCTAATGGACGCGGCTCAACGCCTGGGCGCTTTGTATGTCTTTTTTGTTACTTGCAAGTTTTCAGACTTTTCAGAGCTTGGATTCAAGTTCTGTTCAGTGTCATATTATCATAAACCGAAAACATTCGCTGAATTTTCAGACGAAAATGATTCAGAGACTGAATCCGACTCTTTCTTGCGATACTCACAATTCACGCTTCTCACTTAGACTGGCATAATCACGGTTCCGAGTCCGCGGCTAGCAGGTCTGGACAGCAGTGACTTGGCAGTGACTCTGGTTCTTCCATCCAAATGTCGAAGATGCCGATTCTCCTAATAATACATATGAAATAGCACTTTCGAAGAAAGCAACTGCATGACTGTGCATATGGTAGTCGTGATTATCGAGGAATATTTTGATACCATACGTTTTAGCTCTTTTTTTGGATTGTAAAAGACGAAACCTATGTCACGTACTATTGCACTGTATGGTATATCATTATATACTTCTTCTACTGTTGGATTTATTCCGGTGACCGACACTCGCTCGATCGATACTTGTTGCTTAGACACTTATTTGACATTATTTGATATTATTCTAGTATAGTGATTAGTTTTACCGGAACCGTTGCGCGTTTGCTGCGGTTCCTACCTACTCCGAATTCATTACCTTTGATCCAAGGCTCAATTCCAACATCTACCAATCTTCCGCTGCATCTAATTGCCATTAGACAGTCACATACGCATTAATACGACTATTGAAGTGAACATTCATCTACACCTGTGGGACCCCGAAGTGTCATTTTTACAGCATTCGACAACCTTGCTTTTCCTTGTACTCATCTCGCCTTGTTTTCTGGCATTCTTTCAAACAAAAGTAGTACTTGCCTCCGCAGGACCCGCCACACTTTCGCCAAGGTAATACCACAATTTCCGCAGGTGAAGCAGCGCATCCAAGGGCTCATCTTTTCGTTGCGACGATCGCGCTCTATGTCTTCTGCGTTCCAGTTACCTCCTGGAAAATCGATCTTCAACATCCGAATGTCATTGTGGACCCTGCCCGTTGTGCCGTATAGATTTTGATAGTACAAAATCCGAGTTGGTGGCGCGTATAGCCTTTCAAGGGTACAATTAGAAATCAGAATCCCATAGAGCAACACTGTACTTACTTCCAAAGATACTTTACCAGTATTCGGATCGCATGCGATTGTAGCCATCGCTTGATAGGATGGGAAGCCTCTCACCAAGACATGCTGCCACATCCTCGATCAAGTATTCCATCTCAAGTTGTTGACATTGCAAGTTTGTGTATGTCAATCCATCCTGGACGCTACAAAGAATATAGTTCAATCCGAGCGCATCCTAACGACCAACACTTGGTCTCCGCTTGAGCTGAGAGGCTAGTGAACAGCGACGTTGAAGTTCTCTGATACGAAACTTTCATGAGGTTTTCATAATAATCTCTGTTACGGTAAGAACGAGTCTGGAAATGCTGATTGTGAAGATATTTCAATCCGTTAGTGCCAATATATATATATAGCCCTTTAGAGTCTCGCTAGCGAGAATTCTCCGTGGAAGTAACGTCTCATATTGGCGACAATACAACATAGCTATCATCAAACGTTGGTCCCTTTGTCTGCTCCTGAATAATCGCTGGTTGTTTCTTGTCTAATTGGGAATATTTAGTTAGGCTTCGGAGAACCAGCTTCAGGATGAGTATATATATGGACTAACTGGATGTGTGAAACCCGGGTGCTTGGAAAGAACTGGTGTGGAGAACGGTCAACTCGACAACATCTCCTTCTCTTCTAGATGAAGAGAACCCTCCATTGCTGTTCCCAGAGCCATTGTCAGAGTGACGACAGTTCACTGAAATGAATAGGTATTTAGTAAGAAGAGGATAATCACACTAGGAGAGAGTAATAAGGAAAGGAAAGGAAAGGGAAACATACAAGAAACAAGTAGAGAGAATGTATAAACTTTGGCAAGCGTCATGTCCGTAATGACTACCACGGCGAGGTGAGGTTAAATAGTATCCACCTGGAGGATGGACTGGACGTACCAAACCAAAGTCCCATGCTGCTATGATTGACCAGACCAATAGCAAATGGTTTGAGCAAAAAGGGAGAGAAGGTTGCATTCTACTGTCCGGACGATGAGTCGACGGAAACGTCTGATGAGAAGAAAGTTAGCAGAGACCTCCAACGGAAATTCAGGACTAAACATACCGCGGGGCATGGTAACTGGCATGGTTCTGTTGGGTTTTGTGCAGCTCAATTCGGAAACGGAGGTCAAGGTAGTAAATCATTGAGCTCGTGATCAAGACATCCGCGCCGCTATTGAACATTTAGCACCGGTACTTGTAAATTTTAATGGAGAGAACAACTTGCCCAGAACCCCCCAACCATATCCAGGCCATAGGTCTGACGATTGATCAGCAGTTAAATTGGTATATTCCATGAAGGTAAGTCTTGCACTTACAGGAGGAGATTGAGATCCGAGATCAGCTTGTGTGTTGCTAGAATGTGTGCCATCCAGCAAACTAATACCTGTGAAGGTTCAATTAGGCATTTTGCTAGATAAAGAGAGGCTAGCACATACACCAGCCTGATATGGAGAGGCATGCTATGACTACAGGCACAATCCAATTCTTTTTCGTGGACATCATCCAAAGGCGCCACGCATAGAAGAGCTGCACACTGAGACCACATGTTCCCCTGCAAGTGGTAACCAGTTAACCATCAGCGTTAGCACTGCAACCACAACTGCAATCGCTATCTTACAAGAGGAAACCTTCAACAGGAACCGCCCAGTGGGTGAATGCCAATACGGCGGGATCTGAAGAGTAAAGTGGTTGGTATAAGTGACCAAAAGCATGGCTCCCGGGACTCACTCGCGTAGTTTGCAACAGCCCAGTCGTAACTCCAGATACCTGCAAAAATAAGTAGGCTTGAAGCTCAGATGAGCACAACGACGACACCAACCAGTTGCAACGGTATCACCAAGGCACA